>JAQZBX010025348.1:0-29593 GCA_029593785.1 Cabassous unicinctus
TTTAAAAAGGCCATATTTGGCTATATTTATCAAGGAATCAAAGGCATAGTATACAATAACTCTAATAACTCAATATTCAACCGTCTAATGACTCCTCCATTACCCAGCTGTCCCTATAACATATAACACCAAAAGAGCAAAATAAAATTTACATTTTTATCATTTTAATAGGTATTTTTCTATTATCCTTTCATTTTTCATTTCTAATCACTTTTCAAAAGCCTATTACCTCTTCTCTACTTTTATTCTCTTTAGCAAAAAGGTAACCAGAGACTATCCTAAGATATATACATGTTATATGAAGCGTCTCTTTCAAAGTGTTTGCTGTATGATTACTAGATCAAAAATTTTTGAGAGAATATAATTGAAAGATAAATCAACATAACCCTGCAACTTGTCAGAAAGTTCCTGAGATGAGATCTTTTTGCATTTTATAAAGGAGTCCCCATGTAGGGCAGGTATATCACATACGTGAATTAAATGTGACATCCCCTTTCAGAACTCTTTCATATGACTTAATTTTAAGATCTCTTATTAGTTTAAAAAAAAAACAAAAAAAAACAAGGGTTTTATTTTTACTAGGCAACAAAATATTCTAACTACTAGTTTAGGTAAAAACTTGTCAACAAACGTGAGCTTTTCTCTGCAGTTGGGTCATCATCAGAGGATGTAAAATTTTTAATTAAAAAATGCACATTATTTAAGGTGATTACATAAGTGATCTTGTTCTTACAAAATGTACATGCAAGTGTTAAGTGTTCGAGGAAAATGATATGTGCAGCCTGCTTGGCAAATGTTCAGAAGAAATAATTGCGTTTATTTTAAAACAACAAATCAATGGAAATATCATACTTATCAGATTTCCTTTTGCATCCCTGAGAGGAGCACCACCTCCACCTTTCCCCCAGGGGTTATAACTTCTCATTTCAGCTTCTAATTTGGCTTCATATTCTTCTTTTTCTTCACGTTCTTTCTTCCTTCTTTCTTCTCTTTCTTGAATCTTGAAAACATTAAGAAACATTCATAAGAGCAGACAAGTACTCTGATACAAGATGTTAGTAGTCATACCACATTTTATTATACTTTGTTAGAAAAAAAAAAAGATACACAATTTTTTAGGTATACAACTATAAAGTTTAAGATCACAAATATAAGTAATGCCCAATTTAAAAACACTTCAATGGTTGGAATATATAGCTACTTCTCCCCTGTATCATGCCACTAGAGACCTTTCCAGTCACTGATGCACTTTGGACTAAACCTCCTCCTCACTCCCACCCTGACTTCTGCCTGAGCCATCCCTTCCCCTAAACCCTACAAGGGGATTGTGGACCACTAGGATCAACCTACTTTTTCATCTGTCTTGTCATGGGAACTGTCTTGCCAAAAACTACTCCCTACTTCACCAGACTTATTCTATCCAGGCAAACTCCATTCCCAGAATTCAGAGAGGCTGGAGGTTCAAAGATTTTCAGGGAATGCTGAGCTACTTAAAGTACAATTTTATGAAAGCACATAAAACAAATAAATTCCTACCACTGACACCTATAAGCACAGGGATGTTGTCTAGAGACACATAGATAGGAAATAAACATTTACATTTTAAAAAGTCACATTTTTTTTCCTTAGGGAAGTTGTGGGTTTACAGAGCAATCATGCATAAAATACAGGATTCCCATATATCATCCTATTATTAACACCTTGTAGTTGTGTGATACATTTGTTACAACTAATGCAAGCACATTTTTATAACTGTACTATTAACTATTGTACATAGTTTAACTGTGAAGTTCCATGGATTTTGTTTAAAAATTCTTTTATTATAGTAACATATATACAACTAATATTTCCCCTTTTAACCACATTCACATATATATTATTTCAGTGTTGTTCATTATGTTCACAATGTTGTGCTACCATCACCAAATCCATTACCAAAACATTTCCATCATTTCAGATAGAACCCCTGTACATTTTAAGCCTTAACTTCCCATTTCCTATCTACACCCTGTCCCCTGGTAACCTATATTCTAGATTCTGACTCTATGAGTTTGCTTATTCTAATTATTTCATATCAGTGAGATCATATAATATTTGCCTTTTTGCGTCTGTTTTTTTTCACCCAACATGTCTTCTAGGTTCATCCATGTTGTCTCATATTTCAGAACTTTGTTCCCTTTTATGGCTGAATAACAGTCCATTGTGTATATATTCCACATTTTGTTTATCCATTCCTGGGTTTGATAGACACTTTTGTTGCTTCCATCTTCTGGCATCTGTGAATAATGCCACTATGAACATCGGTGTGCAAATACCTGTTCGAGTCCCTGCTTTCAATTATTTTAGGTATACACCTAAAAATGGGATTGCCAGGTAATATGGTAATTCTTATGGTAATACTTAGCTTTCTGAAGAACTGCCAAACTGTCTTTCACAGCAGCTGCACCACTTTACATTCCCACCAGCAACAAATGAGTGTCCCTATTTTTCCATACACTACAATACTTGTAATTTTCTGTTTTTCTAATAGTAGCCATTCTAGTGGGTATGAAATGGTATCTCATTGTGGTTTCATTTTGCCTTTCCCTAATGGTTTTAGTTTGCCACAGGATGCCAAAGCAATATGCCAGGAATGGGTTGGCTTTTATAATAGGAATTTGTTAGGGTAAAAGCTTTCAGTTCCAAGGCTGTGAAAATTTCCAAATCAAGACATCATCAGAGATACTGTTTCACCGAATTGCAGCTGAGGGCAAGCAGGCACATAGCGGCAACATCTAAAGATCCTTTCTCTCAGGGCACAGCTGTGGGCTATCAAGTATATGGCCACCTACTAGTCTCTCTCCTCTCCTCCAGGTCTATGTCTTTCAGCTTCAAGCTGATCCATGGGCCTAGCCTCTTGGGGGGCCTCGTTGCTTCAGCTTTAGTTGCTCTGCTGATTTCAGCCTCCAAGCTTCTCTCTCAGCTCTCTCAGTCTCTTGGGGTTTCTCCCTCTTTCTGAGGCTGTAGGAGATCCTGGAGTCCTCTCTCACATGGCTATATAATATGGCAGCTCTCTTTCTCTGTGTGTCTCTGCTTTCAGTCTTCAGTTTATATAAGACTCCAGCAAAAGGATTAGGACCCACCCTGGGTCCCACAATCAAATCAGAGACCCTTAACAGAAGCAATCTAATCAAAAGTGATCTAATCAAAAGGTCTCTTAGCTGAATCTAACCCAAAGTTTCCACATTAAATAGGTTCACATGCACAGGAATGGGTTAGCTTAAGAAGATAATTTTCTGGGGTCCACAAAATACTCAAGCTAATGATGTTGAATATCTTTACATGTGGTTTTTGCCAACTTGTATATCTTCTTTAGAGAAATGTCTCTTTAAGTCTTTTGACCCTTTTTTAATTGGGTTGTCTTTTTGTTATTGAGCTGAAGGAGTTCTTTAGATATGCTGGGTATTAAACCCTTATCAGATATGTGGTTTCTGAATATTTTCTCACATTGTTGGAAAGTCACTTTTAAACTCATAACCATGTGCATGGAAAATTTAAACAATCTTTTGCCCCAGCAAGGTCAAAGAAATCATCACGTACATAAAACAGACTTCTAGAATTGGGAAATCTAGTTTTGTCACTGGTGTTTTTAATATGGTCACTCAAAAGCAGGCAGATAAATTCAGACTTATTTATAGAATCTTAAATACACAAAAAAAATGGTAATTCTATAATTTTTAAAAAACATCTTTCAAGAAGGGTTGCTGATATAAACGTTGAACAAAGGTTTTAGAAGAAATTCAGGTGGAATATAATAGAAAATGCCTCGGTTGGACCTATACCTACCAACAGTCTCAGGGTCTTTTCATAGATAAGGGTAATCCCCCAAAAAAACAAAGATTTGATAGTTACTTTAAAGCAAATTCTCTTCAAACATTACAAACTACAACAGAAGCCATTATCCTCAAACGTGTTCTGCTTCCTGTATTTCCTTTCTTAGTTCACAGCCTCATTATTCTCCTAGATTAAAACACCAAATCATTCAAGTCCTCTATTCTTTCTCATTCACTACATACAAGTCTTGTCAATGAAATCTGAGAATTGCCACATGGTTGTCCTCTCATATTATCTTGGAAGTCCTCCCCATATTCCCTATTTGGATTAGGGCCTATCTCCTCATAACTAGACTATCTCAATAGTTTATTAAAAAGTTTTCCTGCCATATCTCTTTCCCAATGTATCTATACCACAACCAGATATATTCCTAAAAGCCAAATCTGCTCATTTCATCTAATTCTTCCACTTTCCAGCTTAAAATGTCCTCCCCCTTTGGCTATCTATCTACAACAGGGATTCTTAACAAGGGGTCCGTGGCTTGAATTGAAATTCAAAAAAAACATTATTCTTGTGGAAATATGTTGGTGTGAATGTGCTATATTTATTAAATAATACACAGTATACTGTGGACTTAGTAAGGGGTCCATGGTTTTCACCTGAGTGGCAAAGGGGTCTGTGGAACAAAAAAGGTTTAAGAACCCCTGATCTACAAGATGAAGTTGAAAACCACTTAGAGGTCCTTTTCAATACAGCTGTTTTAGTTTGCTAAAGGCTGCCAAGAAATGAGTAGGCTTCACAATGAGGATTTATTAACTTATACGCTTACAGTTCTGAGGTTGTGCAATTGTTCAAATCAAGGCATCATCAGGAGATGTTTTCTCCCCGAGCTGCAGCTATGGGTAATCTGGCACATGGCAGCGTCTGCCTTCTCCTTCAGACTCCATTGCTTTCAGCTTCTGGCTGTTCCTTCTATGGCTTTCTCTCTCCCAGGTTCCATTAATTTCAGCTTCTTGCTCTCATTGCTTTTGTTGCTTTCTCTCTCGGCTTCTGTGGATTCCTTTCTGAGCTCCTGGGTCTTTTCTCTCTGCTCTGTCTTCCCATATCCATCCGATTTATTTAGGATTCCAGTAAAAGGATTAAAACCCACCCTGGGTCATGCCTAACTGAAGTAATCTAATCCAAGGTCCTTAACTGAAGAAATTTAATCAAAAGGTCCCACCTACAATAGGTTCACACCCACAAGAGTGGATTAACTCTAAGGACATAATCTTCAGGGGTCACATCAACATAATCTAACTCTCCATTCCCATCTCCCACCATTTCCTTATATGCACACCATCTCCATTCCCGGTCTATACCAGGAATTTCAAACTTATGCATTGTGTAACACCCAGCTCAACTATCAACTACAATGTGAAGTCCTCCAAACTGCTCCAGGCAATTATTCTCCCAATTCTATGCTTCAAACAGCAATCTAGTCTATCCACTTTAAAACTTATATTGAATTAACTGTTTTCTTTTTCCCCTGCAGATTCTGAGTTCTAAGGGACCACTGTGCTAACACATAAGGTGTTCAACATTGAATGAACAAATGAAAGAAAAATGGATACCTGCTGCTGCAGAGCTACTTGGTAAGACTGAAGTGATTGTTTTGAAGGCTTTGGTTTATCTTCAAAAACCAGTCCTGAATTTATTGCTCGATCACTTGTAGTTTTCAGTTCATTCTGTCCAATCCTATTCCTGCACAATTAATATACAATGAATAATTTGAATCCATCTATAACCAAACAGGAAGAAGAAAATGCAACACTACTTGAAATAGCACAGCATATAAATACATTTAAAAATACGGAAAAATATTTTTCCACAGATCAAAGAAGAATCCTTAATTAAGTAGTTCCTTCTTAAGTTCTCCTTCCTGCCGCTGCTCTGACAATTCATAGAACATTCTAATTTACTGGATCTATTTCTTGATGTAAGTGGCAGTTACATGGGATCAAACACTTTGTGATAATCCAAGCAGTACACATATGACTTATACACTTTTCCAAATGCATAGAAATCATAACACACTGAAGTTCCTCAAATGATACCATAATAACTATAATTGAGATATTTCCAATATAATTACTTCCTACTCATTTCAAGATGCAAAATATTACATTGTATGGATATGTGAAAGTTTGCTTATCCATTCATCCGTTGACAGATACCTGGGATGTTTCCATCTTTTGGCAAGTGTGAATATTTAGGTCTTTGATTCATTTTGAGTTGATTCTTGTATGGAGAGTGAGATAGGGGTCCTCTTTCATTCTTTTGGTTATGGATATCCAGTTCTCCCAGCACTATTTGTTAATAGTTCTGAACCAGTTAACATGGACTTGGAAGGTTTATCAAAAACCAGTTAGCCATAGAGGTGAGGGTTTATTTCTGGACTCTCAATTCTATTTCTACTGATCAATTTGTCTCTCTTTATGCTGTTTTGACCACTGTACCTTTGAAGTATGTTTCAAGTCCAGGCACTGAACGTCCTCCCACATTGCTCTTCTTTTTTTAGGATGTTTTTGGCTATCCGGGTACACTTTCCCTTCCAAATAAATGTGGTAATTGCCTTTTCTATTTCTGTAAAGTGGGCTGTTGGAATTTTTATTGTTATTGCATTGAATCTATAAATCAGTTTCCTTAAGATTGACATCTTCACAATATATAGTCTTCCAATCCATGAACACAGAATATCCTTCTATTTGTTTAGGTCGTCATTGATTACTTTTAGCACTGTTTATAGTTTTCTGCATATAGGTCCTGTACTTCTTTGGTTAAACTGATTTCCTAGCTATGTGAGTCTTTTTGTTGCTATTGTAAATGGAATTTTTTTCATTTCCTCCTCAGATTGTTCAATACTAGTGGTAAAGAAATATTACTGATTTTTGCATAATTAACCTTGTATTCTACTTTGCTGAACTTGTTTGTTAGCTCAAGGAGCTTTGTCATAGACATTTCAGAATTTTCTAAATATAGGATCATAACATCTACAAATAGTGAGAGTTTTATCTCCTCTTTTCCTATTTGGATGTCTTTTTTTGTTTTTTCCTTGTCTAATTGGCCTAGCTAGCATTTCTTGCACAATACTGAATAATAGTGGTGACAGTGGGCATCCTTGTCTTGTTCCCACTCTTAGAGGGAAAGTTTTCAACCTTTCCACATTAAGTATGATGTTGGCTGTGAGTTTTTTATAAATGCCCTTTACCATACTGAGGAATTTTCCTTCTATTCCTATCTTTCAAAGTGTTTTTTAATCAAGAAAGGATGCTAGATTTTGTAAAATGCCTTTTCTGCATCAATTGAGATAATCATGTGGTTTTTTCCCTTCAATTTGTTAATGTGATGTATTACGGTAATTTTCTTATATTGAACCACCCATGCATACTGGGAATAAATCCCACTTAATCGTTGTGTATGTCTTTGATATGCTCTTGGATTCTATTTGAAAGTATTTTGTTGAGAATTTTTGCATCTGTTCCTAGAGATGTTGGTCTGTAATTTTCTTTTCTTGTTGTATCTTTATCTGGCTTTGGTATTAGAGTAATGTTGGCTTCATAAAATGTGTTGGGTAATTTTCCCTCCCCTTCAATTTTCTGGAAGAGTTTAAAGAAGATAGGTGTAAATTCTTTTCAAAATGCTTGGAAGAATTCACCTGTGAAGTCATCTGGTCCTGGACTGTTCTTTGTTGGGCGATTTTTGATGACTGTTTCAATCTCTTTAAATGTGATTGGACTGTTGAGTTCTTGTGTGTATTGTAGAGTCAATGTAGGTTGTTTGTGCATTCATAGGAATTTGTCCATTTCATCTAGGTTGTCTAGTTTGTTTCATCTAGGAGCATATCCTCTTATGCTCCTTTTTTTTTTTTTCCTGTGGGGTCAGTTGTAACTTCCCCCCTTTCATTTGTGATTTTATTTATTTGCATTATTCTCTTTTTTCTTTGTTCGTCTAGCTAAGGGTTTGTCCATTTTATTGATCTTCTCAAAGAACCAGCTGTTGGTTTTTATTTTGTTTTGTTGTTGTTGTTGTCCACAATTTATTTCTGTTCTAATCTTTATTCTTTCTTTCCTTCTGCTTGCTTTGGGAATGGTTTGCTGTTCTTTTTCTAGTTCCTCCAGGTGTTCAATTAGATTTGATTTTAGCTCTTTTTTTAATATAGACATTTAGATCTATAAATTTCCCTCTCAGCACTGCCTTCACTGTATCTCAAAACTTTTTTTTTCAGTTTTTTTTTTGTTTTTTCTCTTTTGTTTCCCATAAGTTTTGATAAGCTGTGTTCTTGTTTTCATTCGTCTCAATATATTTACCAATTTCTCTTACAATTTCTTCTTTGACCCACTGATTGTTTAGCAGCATATTGTTTAGCCTCCACACATTTGTGAATTTTCCCCTTTCCCATCTATTATTGTTTTCCAGTTTCATTCCACTATGATCTGAGAAGGTGCTTTGTATAATTTCAATCTTTTTATATTTATTGAGATGTGCCTTGTGACCCAACATGTGGTCTATCCTGGAGAAAGATCCTTGAGCACTTGAGAAGAATGTATAAGCCACTGATTTGGGATGCAATGTTTTGTACACGCCTCGTTTAGTTCATTTATCATATTATTCCAAGTTCTGTTTCCTTGTTGATCTTCTGTCTAGTTGATCTAATGACCTGAGTGGTGTGTTGAAGTCTCCAAGTATTATTGTAGAGGTGTCTATTTCTTCCCTCAGTTATTTTTTTTTTCCCCTTTGGTATTTTGTTTTTTTTTTGGCGGTACCGGAGACCCGGGAATGAACCTAGGACCTTGTATGTGGGAAGCCAGCGCTCAACCACTGAGCCACATCGGTTCCCCTGAGTTGGATTTTTTCATTTGTTTTGCTTGTTGTTTTTGTGTTGTGTTTTTTTTTTTAGTAGGCACCAATAACCGAGTTGAGGAACTCCCATGTGGGAAACATGCATTCAACCACTTGAGCCACATCTGCTCCCTCTCCCTTTAGTTTTGTCATAATTTGTTTCATGTATTTTGGGGCACCCTGGTTAGGTACATAGATATTTATGACAGTTCTTCCTAGTGGATTGTCCCTTTTATTAATATATAATGGCTTCCTGTATCTCTTACAACTTTTTTGCATTTGAAGTCTGTTTTGTCTGACACCAGTTGTATTAGTGTGCCAATGGGGTGCCGATGCAAAGTACCAAAAATTTGTTGGCTTTTATAAAGGGTATTTATTTGAGGTAAAAGCTTACAGTTAACCAGACCCTAAATAGTCCAATTCAAGGTTTCCACCAAAGTCAGGTGCCACATGTTGAAGCAAGATGGTTGCTATCTCTGCCTGGTCTCTCTTTCCTGGGCTTCCTCTTCCTCTTAAGGTTCCTTGGGCCCAGCTTCTTCCCAATCTCAGCAGGAGGCTGGCATAGGACTTGTCTCTCAGGGCTTTCTGTATCAGCTGCAAACTATCAGGCAAATGGCTCATCTCTACCCAGGGCCCCAGGACCAAAAATGACAGAGCTCTCTCTTCCCATGTGTCTTCTTGAGTGAGTGTCCATTTATATAGGCCCACCAAGGGGGCAAGGACTCAACCTGAGTCACGCCTTACTAATGTGGTCAAATCAAAGCCCTGGTCTTAAACATAATTTAATCAAGGGCCCCTCAACTGAATCCAATATCACAATATCCAATATCACATCCAGAAGAACAGATTAGTTAACATAATCTTTCTCTTTTTAGGATTTATAAATAATTTCAAACTGCCACACCACTATAGCTACCCCTGCTCTTTTTTGGTTACTGTTTGCATGGAGTATCTTTTTCCAACCTTACACTTTCAGCCGGTTTGTATCCCTGGGTCTAAGGTGAGTCTCTTGTAGGTAACATATGGATGGTTCATGCTTTTTTATCCATTCTGCCACCCTATATCTTTTGATTGGGGAGTTTAACCCATTCATATTCAATGATATTACAGTAAATGCATTATTTATTCCCACCATTTTATTCTTTGGTTGTCATATGTCATATTTTATTTTCGCCAATCTTTTTACTCTTTTGGTTATCCTTTCTGCTTGTCTCACCTTGCACACTCTCCTCCATGCCTCTCTCTCTCTCTCTCTCTCTCTCTCTCCGTCTTTTTCTTTCAGGCTGTAAAGCTTCTTTTAATACTTCTTACAAAGGTGGATTCTTTTTTATGAACTCTCTTAGTTTCTATTTATTTGAACGACAATTTTGCCAAAGGAAGAATTCTCGGCTAGCAATTTCTCTCTTTCAGTATCCTAATTATATCATATCACTGTCTTCTCACCTCCATGGTTTCTGACCAGAAATCCTCACTAAGTCTTACCATGTGCCCCTTATGCATGATGGTTTGCTTCTCCCTGCTGCTCTCAGGATTTTCCCTTTATCTTTGAAGTTTGACAATCTGAGTAGTATGTGTGTTGGAGTAGGTCTACTCAGGTTTATTCTGATTGGGATACCCTGTGCTTCTTGGGCATGTAAATTCATTTTTTCCATGAGAGTTGGGAAATTCTCAGCCTTTATTTCCTCAAATACTCTTTCTGTCCCTCTTCCCTTCCTTCTTTTCTCCTTCTGGAATTCCCATGACACGTATGTTGTTGCACTTCATGTTATCATTCAATTCCATGAGCCCCTGCTCAATTTTTTCCATTCTTTTTTCTCTCTGTTCTCTCTTCCAGTTCTGCTATTCTGTCTTCTATATCACTTATTCTATTTTCTATCATTTCAAGTCTGTTGTTGTAAGCCTCTGTGTTTTTTAATATATATTTTTTATTAGAAAAGTTGTGAACTTACAAAAAAATCATGCAAATGTCCAGAATTCCCACACAATACCCCTCCACCAACACATTACCTTGTTGTAGAACATTTGTTACAGATTATGAGATAACATCAGAACACTACCACTAATTATAGTCTATAGTAAACATTTGGAACATTTTTCCATATCCCCCTATTATTAACACAGTACTTTTTTGACATTGGTGCAAGAATATTACAATATTGCTGTTCTCTATAGTCCATAGGTTACATTAATAGTATTTTTCCCATACATCTCCATAGTCTCACCACCGTGTAATAGTGATGTACATTTGTTCTAGTTCACAGAAGAACATTCTTGTATTTGTACTATTAACCACAATTCTCATCCACCTCTGGGTTCACTATGTTATTTGGTCCCTAGATTGTTCTCTAGCTTTCTTTCAATTTCCCTCTCTGTGTATATCCCCAGAGTATCCCTTTCAGCCACAATCCCATTTATAAACCAGCTATGTTAGTTATACTCATATAATGTGTTACCATCAACTCTATCCATTTTCACACTTTTCTAGTCAAGCTAATTAAAACTTGCACATACATTAAGCATTAGTACCTCTTCTCAGTCCTCATCCTATCTCCTAGTAACCTATATCTAATGCATTTTGTATCTCACCTATTGTGTCTTTCGTACCCATAAGCTCTGTTATTTTTCTATTCAGGTTTTCAGATTCTTCTTTGTGCTCGCCCAGTGTCTTCCTTATGTCCTTTATCTCTTTAGCTATATTGTCTCTCAACTCATTAGTTTGATTTTGGAAATTTATGTGAATCTTGTTGATTGGTTGTCTCAAATCATGTGTCTCATCCGGGGCTTTGATATATTCCTTTCCTTTGGCCATTTCTTCTATTTTCTTAGTATGGCTTATAATTTTTTGATGATGTCTAGGCATCTGATTACGGTGGTGAGTTTATAGTGATGCACAATTTCTTTCTCTTTCATAAGGATTTAGTGGCAGGAAGCTGTGTGTTGCTGCTGTTCTTTGATTCTTGGTTCAACCTGTTCTAGGTCTTTAGGATTGTCCCTGTTAGTTGCTCAAATCTGGGCCTTGGACCCAGTAATGGGCTGCAGACCCACTTCCTTGGGCCTTGGGGACAGAGGCTTTAAAGGCCGGGAAAAGCCTCTCTTCTTTACTTTTAATTTCCTCACATGCTCTTCCTTGGTCCACCAGCAAGTGGCAGTCTTTAGCAGCCCTCTCAGTTCAATGCCTGGTCAGAGTGTGTTCACTACAGCCCCTACAGCAACAATGTGACAGAAGATCCTTCCTCAAGGCTATTCAGAGCCTTGCAAATTAAACTTTCTTCAAGGCTGTCCAAGGCTGTTCTCCAATCTTTGCCAGCAACCCCCTCCATTTTCCCAGGTAGGAAATAATTTCACTCCCCTCTGTGTCCTCAACATCCAGTTCAAGTCAGTAGGGAGGGTGTTTGTGAGTTGGTTCTCTTTAATCCTATGCCAGTTCCCAGGGCAAACAATGGTGCCGGCCCACCCAGCCTGGATGTGCTCGTGGTACACATCAGACCAAATTTGCTGGCCAAAAGTTGAATTAGCCTTACTGATTCTCTCTCTCTCTCTCCCAATTCCTAGGGAGGTGGATCCCTGTGGCCCCCTCTGTCCATAGCCACCAGCCAGATACCAGAGAATTCAAAGCTATCTGCTAGGATGGGAGGGGAAGAGATGCCGGCAGCTGCTAATGCAGCTTCTACTCACAGTCTTTCTATCGAGATTCTCTTCCTGTGCCCCTCTCTCTTTTAGATGGTGTCCAGCCTTCCCTTGTTGTCCTAAACTCTAGAACATTTTTTTCCAGGCCATTTCTGCCTGTCTTCTAGCTATTTTTCTGGGAGAGAAGTGAGTCCTGTATCTCTCTAATCTGTCATCTTCCCGGAAGTAACCACAACTGCTTTTTGTATACTGATTTTGTATTCAACAACTCTGTTAAAGTCTTTTATTAATTCTAAATTTTTATCTCTACATTTGTTTACAAAAATATGTTTTCTCTCTTCCTTTCTAATCCTTATATCTACATTTATGCATTCCTTCCTTCCTTTATGTCTTACTTTTGGCCTTGCTGTAATTATGAGTCCCTGAAAGGAAGTGGCGATAGAAAGAACATTAGCCAAATTGCGAATCTCAAAGAGAATGGTTTAAAGATACCACCATTAAGTAAAATACATGATGTAGGTTTCTCATTGTTTATACATTCTCAGGTTAAGTAGGTGAAAAGAAAGACTACTTTCTGGGTGAAAATATTTGCAAACAACATAACCAACAAAGAACTAGTATCTGGAATCTATAAACAACTCTCAAAACAGTAAGAAAAACAAATGAGGCAACATGAAGAGATTTCACTGAAGAAGATGTACAGATGGCAAATAAGCATTGAAAAGATGTTCAACATCATTGGCCATAATGGTAATGCAAATTAAAACCCCAATGAGGTATCACACCTATCAGAATGGCTAAAATAAAGTGACACCACCATATCTGGAGAGGGTGTGAAGAAACTGGATTTTTCACACATTGCTAATGGGAATATAAAAAGGTACAGTCTTTTGAAAACAGTTGGTAGTTTCTTAAAAAAATTAAACATGAAACTATCACACAACCCAACAGTTATCCTCCTAGGCATTTATTTCAAAGAAATGCAAACTTACAATCACACAAAAACCTGTACAAGAATGTTTATAGTTTATAGCAGCTCTATTCAAAATCACTAACTACTGGAAAAAAAACAGATATCTTTCAACAGGTGAATGGTTAAAGAGTCTGTGGTACATCCATACTATGTAATGCTACTCATCAATAAGAAAGAACAAACAATTGATAAATGCAACCATCTGGATGAATCTCCAGGAAATTATGCTGAGGAAAAAAAAAAAAATCCCAAAAGGTTACATATTATATGATACCAATAACATAACATTTTTAAAATGACAACATTACAGAAATAGAGAAGAGATTAGTGATTGTCAGTAGTTAAGGAGGGAAGGGAAGGGTGGGAAGGACGTAGGCGTGGCTATAACAGGTCACCTTGTGATGATGGGAATGTTCTGTAACTTGACTGTGTCAATGTCATTATCCCAACTGTGATACTGTACTATAGTTTGCAAGATGTTACCAATGGGGGAAACAGGGTAAAGAGAACACAAGATCACTCTCTGTATTATTTCTTGAAACTGCATAAAGTCTGTAATTATCTCTAAATAAAAAGTATAATTAAAAAAAAAACATGTTACAAAAGTATGTTTACTGACATGGAAAAAGACGATATAGTGTTAATTTTTAAAGCAGGCTACAGAACAATAGATACAATATCATTTTGGTGTGTATGTTTTATTGAACATGTGTGTATGTATGCACACATGCTCATCTACATAGAAAGACCTCTTGAATACATATCTAAATATGGCTATCTCTAGATGAATGAGATTTTAGGTAATTTTTTTGTGCGTGTACTTTTTTGTACTCTGACATGTCAATAATATTCAGGCCTGACTCTTAAAATGAAACATGAGAGATAATTCTTAATTTTTAAAATATGCTTTCTATGAAACACTACCCTAGCTTTGAACATACTGGTTACCTAGTAACAGAAGTTACATATGTTCTGAAGAAAAAAGAATGTGGTGAATAATACAGGCTCTATGAAAGACAAATTAATCTTTAAAGAAATTATTTTAACTAATGACTTACACAATAGGCTGTGCTAGCTGGTGCGTGACAGGAGCACCAACATAAGCTGCAGGCTGTACTCCCATCATTCCTGGACCATCTTAAAAGAAAAAAAAAAAAAAGTATATTTATTTCAGAGTATCCATGTAATAATACTTCATTTATAACTAAAGGAAAAGACATAATGAAAATGTTACCTAAGGAAAAGCATCAATAGTCCTTAGGAATTAATAAAGAACATGAGAAAACACAAAATAGTTATTTCTTAAATCTAGATGAAAAGGAAATAATGACAAAAAACAACTGGGTTTTATAATAGGGCATTTAAGTCAATAAATATATAGTATTTGAATTGGGGATGGCTGTGCTTTTCTCATGTATACATTTTTGCTTGCTCAAAAACCAATTTTCCAAATTGAACCACTGGAAAAAAAATGTTTATTCAGAGATTACTCACAATAAGCAAGACTGGGATCCAAAGGATTCCTGGCCCCATAAAAATAGTATGCATCATCATAAGGAGTTCGATAGTTTGTAGACAAAGGTGGTAGTAGGGGAGGTGGAGGCAGAGGTGCAATTCTTTATCAAAAGAAAATAGAAAAATTCTTAGATTTCATTGCAACATGAAAATCAAAATATTATTCTTTTGCAAAAATGTTAATGAAAATATAATCACTGCTTTAGAAAAAACCACGATTTTGCTCCATACGTCCATTAAAAAATTATGACTTAAAAAGTAAATAATATAGCATGAAATTTCAGAATTTCAGGTGCAACATTTATATAAGATAAAACCATACACTAATATTCAATCAATTATCCAATAGTCACTCTGTGCCAGTTCACATCCTCTCTGTCCCTCAGAAATAATACAAAAATAAACAGATAATTATGACATATAAAAAACGGCATCATAGAAGTAGACACAAGGTACTATAGGAACATGGAACAGGGACATTTAAATCACATAGAGGAGGAGAGGAAAATACAAGGAAGTCTTTCTGGAAAAGACAATGCTTAAATCAAGTTACTAGAGGGAGCTAGTCACAAAGAGGGAGCAAATATAGTCCAGGAAAAGAAGGCACTGAGCTACAAAACAGTGTGACTACAGATAGTTCGGTTTGACTTGGGGGAAACGGTATATTTTTTTCTGTTAAATGCTTTGGTCTTTCACAGAAAGTAATTCATAATGTGAAATAAAAACCACTTAAATATAGGTAGTAAACTCTTGACATAATCCTTAGTATTTCATAAATTTAAAATTTCTGCAATCCAATACTTGAGCATTTCCACTACTGATTAGGAAATATCTCAGTATTTCTACTAGTGCAATATTTTCCAATAATAAAAATGGCAAAAGGCAAATTCCTTTTAACTGAACAGAAAGAAGAAAGGGGGTATTCTTGAATATTTTCACTATGAATGTGTCTCAACAGAATCTGCGTTGTTGAATACTTCAAAAAAATTCTGAAGGGCTAAGAGGGCATTAAAGTTTTCTTCATTACTGAATATTTTTCACATTTCCCAGTCGCTCAATGTTTCTCACCTTATTGTATCCTCAACCCCCAAACATAAATCAACAAAGCAGTTGAATAACTTCTACAAAAGGGAACTATCATCATCATTAACCTTAAATTTTTACAGAGATCTTATATATGATTTACTTATCACAACAACCCTGTAATTGCAGGCAAGAAAAAAATTATTAGTATTCAACTGCTAGAAACAGAAAATTTGAAGTTCAACAAAGGTACAGCTTGCCCAAACTCCAGGCAATGAAACCAACTGTTTCAATCCCTACTCCAATGCTGAGTCCACCATACCATGCTCTGTAATTCCAATCCCTCCTGTCTTTTGACTCAGGAAGCAATGAGATAAAACAGAGACCTAATAAGTACAGTAAATACAGCCCTACAACTTGTTAGTACAAATAAAAGATAAGACCAAGTACTACTGAAGAAGAAAGTGCAGTTCAGAAAATGTCAATGTTAACAGGATTTTCTTTATGTATGGTCTAATGATAGCATAGATAATACCATCAGTATAATGCCTTTCATTTATAGAAATCAAATCTTTAAGCACAATACCTAAGTCACAGGCTTTAAAATCTCAAACACTTTTTATTTTAGGTTTGTGACTTGCATAGCCTTTACGTAATCACAGGGAAAGAGTTAAAGGAAACAGAAGCTAAAATAAAATCACATAAAAGAGCCACAGCAGAAACTTTTCCTGCATAAATTGAAGGAAGAATTCAAAGTTTGCCAAATGGAAATTAGAAAATTGAAGAAAACGTCTATTTTTTGTATCTTTAAGATATTAAAAATATTCCAAAATACAAGCTAACATTAAATACGAAAATGTACTTAGTTATTCACTCTAAAAATACTAAAGCATCTTTAAGCAATAAAAGAATGTTATAAAGATTTTTCTGGTTTTATAATAGCAGAGAAAAGACCAATAATGAAAACAAATTAAGAAGAGAAATCATTTGACAAAAGCTATTAGTTGCACTAAATCTCTGAACAATTATGTTATCTGCTTCAGTGCCTTCCTTTAAGCACAAAATAGAACAATACCTTACTTACTTCTCAAACATAAAACATTATTAACAAGCACCTGGGAGGCACCATTTCACCGAGGGTGCTGTTGAGGCCGCTGTGCAAATCTTCATTTTGAGATGGGACGGAGTGAACTGAAGGGATGGGTGGGACAGATGGGGAAGAAAAAGGAGGGAGAGGTGTCTGGAAAGCTACTCTGGGTCTTTCAGGTGGCATCATCTCTTCATAGTGTCTTGGTGCCACACTAAACTGCTTTAGTCTATCAGGCTAAAATAAAGGGAAAAAATTGTTTGTTATATAAAATGATAAATATAAAAGCTGAAGGGAACTCAAAAGTCCCTCTATCCCAGACTACAAACAGGCACTTTGGTTAGTCACAGAATAGAATTTTACAGATAGAAAAGATTTTGGAGATCACATCCTTACTTTATAAATGAGGTAACTGAAGTTTTCCAAGATGTTCATAAATCACCTATAGTCTCACCATCAATAAATAATCAAGTAAGGACTATAGCTAGATATTAATTCTAAATAAAGTACTCTTTCTGTTGTGCTACAATACTATACTACTACTCTACTCAACTGCTATTTCTGGTATCAAAGTATTCTTTACAACAGAGATCAGAAAACTTTTTCTTCAAGGGCCAGATATTAAATATATTAGGTTTTGCATATGGTCTCTTCACAACTACTCAATTCTGCAGTAGTGTGGAAACAGCCACACACAATAGGTAAATAAATGAATGAGGTTGCACCTCAATGAAACTATTTACAAAAACAGTTGACAACTGGATTTGGCCATAAGCCATAGTTTGCTGACCCCTGCTCTAGAACATCCTCTATATTTCCTTTTCTAAGATCTGTACATCAAAAGTAAACCCAAGGGAGCGGAGGTGGCTCAAGTGATTGGGTACCTCCCTCCCACATGGGAGGTCCAGTGTTCAGTTCCCGGTACCTCCTAAAAAAGTAAATAAATAAATAAAAATTTAAAAAGTAAACCCAAAACCTAATTATTATGTCTCTAATATTTATCATCGTAAAGCAACCTGACTCAGGGTTTCACTCAAAGATACGTAATAAGGTCAAACACTAAAACAACAGTAAACCCAAGACTTAACATGCCATCATATTACATTAAAAAGTTCAGTATTTTAAAAGGAAGTTTTTGATTGTGAAATCTATTTCAAAAGTATTTACTGACAGAAGAAAATATGTTCTGATTTGGAATTCATCCTTTTTTTCCATCATGTTTACATTCCCAGAAAGGAGATTTCTCAGGTTAATCTAAAAGTTTCATTCTATGAGCAGTTAAAAGCACATTGAGAGTAGTGCTGGTGAAGTATTAAACTTTTCTAAACAATCTGCAAGATATATACTTGACATATGTAAAAATAAATCAAGAGTTAACTATAGTTGAATAATTTTAAGTTATCATATTCTTTTTTAAAATGAACTTTTTAATGAAATTAAAGCTACTTGTTTTTCAAAGATCAAGCAAACATTTGCCTTAGCAAATAACTGCCACATATCAAACTACAAAAAAATACATTTTCATAAGAGCAAATATTACCTCCTCCTTAACTGCAGTGATGTGAGTAATTCATTCCACTTAGTGATGAGAATTGCAAAATTAAAAATAGTTATCCCTCTAGTTTTAATTTAAAAATTACTAAAATGCTTAAAGCTTTCAGTTTCTTTGGAAATCACTCTAACACAGGAAGAGTGATCAAGATGTACTCAAAAAAAATATTATATTATATTGTAAATTAAACGGAGATAACTTTCCCATGGAATAGTACATTTGAACAAAGTTGAACAGGCTAATTTGAAACAAACTAAAAATGATGCACATCTTTAAGAAGATGCACATGCTACACATGTACATGATTGTTTTCTAAGTTCACAACCTCTGTAATAAAAATATATTGAAAAAAAATAGGGTGGGATGGGGGAAAAATACACCAAATGTAGGTTATGGACTACAGTTAGTAGTAATATTTTGATGAAGCTTTTGCATAGTTTTGTAACAAATGTTTCACAAAAATGCAAGATGTTGGTGGAGGGGTGATGTATGGAACTCCTGTATGATGTTATACATTTTTATTTTGTAAGTTCACAACTTTTACTATATACTTATTGTTTAGTATGTTTATGTATGAATGATATACTTCAATAAAAAATATATTAACAAAAAAGGCACACAAATGAAAAACAAAAAAATATCTTAGGGAAACAAAGAATAGATAAAGGTTAGCATTTACTTTTTTATGAGAACTGCATTTATTTTACTACTAATCAAATTGGCCTGCTCTTACATTTTCGTAAATATCCTCAATCTCTACCTTGCCACAATATTTGAGGCTTATTTGAATGAAAGACATCATGAACCCTTACCGATTTCTCAGGATCTTGTACTCCTGAAGCTGCAACTCTGAGTTCCAAATCTTTTTCTCTACACAAAATTAAAGTTTTATATATTAAAATAAAGTTATAATAAAGATTACCAAACTAACAATTAGAAACGAACTTATGCACAGAGACTACACAATAATCTCTCCAAATACAAATAATTACATTAACTTACAATAGAAACTTGAAATTCTGAAACCTTAATTTTGTGACTTGGTGCAAAGTAAACTAGAATTCACATGTAACTGACTTGGAAAACATATCTCCAAAACAGTGTCTGGGGTACTTCAAAGACAAAGTAATTCACACAGAACCAAGCACAGAAATAAAAATCTTCACTTTGTGAAACAAGCAACCTCTTTTAGGGAACATGCATATTTTCAGACAGCAAAAGAAGGATAAAAAATTAAACATAAATGCCATACTATCTAATAAGAGTTGTTAAGAAATGATATTAAAGATGACTAATATCAGATAGCAGTTAATGGCTTGCTGTAAGATAGAGAAAAAAAACCAAAACTAAAAGATAAGACTCTCAAATTCTCTAGAACCAAGATTTCTAATTTAAAACTATAATTAATATTTCACAGATATTTCTACAAAAAAGTTTACAATTACAGAGACTTGTATACAATATCTGTGAATTTACCATATGATAACTTTTATATTGCATATGTGTGTATATGCTTACCATTTCAGACTGTAAAAAGATAAAAATACTTTTATTTTATATTTATTAAGATTTATGGGATAAAGCGGTACATGTAGATAACATTCTACTCTAAATCAAAAAATGAGGATGCTAATGAAGGAATGTAAAAGGCCTGTTATAGAATACATACATATTCTCATCTGTTACCTATTACAAAGAAAATAAACACTCTCATTCTATTTTTTTATTATCCTGGCTGACTGACAATGTGGAGACTGAAATAAAAGTAATTAATGATGCCAAAATCACATTAGGAAAAACATCCCCTTATTTTACCATGTAATAGTTACCACCACATCATTTTACACAAATGCATTCTCAAAGGAGTTATTTAAATTCAAAACTTTTTATTAAATGCAAACCTTTCATTACCGTCTCTTGTTCTTCTGTTGCTCAGCCATTTGTTCCAATAGTTCTAATCTATATTTCTCTTTCCTTTTCTGAATAAGTTCCCGATCTTCACCTCCTAGATAGTGGTAAGAAAAAAATGCAGTCTTAATTCTCGAATAACATATGCAACTAGTAATTCAAGTTTTTTTTAAAAGGACCTCCATTTTTAATTATATCCAAGAGTAATAGGGTATGCAGGAAATACAGAGTAAAAATCATAGTATTAGCACCTCTTCAATTAATTTCAAAATATATAAGGCACCTAACATTTTTCAAACACACGATATATTAACCATTCCCAAACCTCTACATTTAGTGAAAAATCCTAAGTACCAAAATATCCTAAAATCCATCAGCATTTTTCCAATAATCTAGGTAATATCTCCACCAATATAAACCGAAAGCTGCTTAAGTTTAACAAGTTTGTCCAAAATGACATCTGAAAACCAACTGCCTTTAGAGGGGATCTTGGGAAGATAGTAGATTTTAATAGTTACCAAAATAACTATTAAACTGGCAGGAACTGTCTGAATCAACTATTTTGGAACTCTCATGTTTAGTGAAGCATCGAAGGAAGATTGAGAGGAAAAGACTACTGGTAAACTGTGGTAAATAACATCAGTGATTTTGACCTCCCTGCAGCAGATACTATCCCCAGCCTTCATAGCAGGCAGCACTGGGGGACTGTAGCCCTGGCTCTGGGCGTAGCCTATTGTTGGCAGGGTGGGCTATAAGGACCTAGTCCTCCAAACTCCAGGGGTGTGTGGTCTGACTGCTGACTACAGCTTTTGATTAGTTTCTTCAGATCACTGGGGGGCCAGTTCTGAGGCTGCACACTGTTCCACCACCACCACACCGCCTAGAGGCAAATGGAAAAGCATTTTTAAAGAAGCAGTATCTATTTTTCCATTCCTTTGCTCCTTCCATACCCCAACTGGGAACAAAAACAGTTTGGAAGAGTCACAAATTGATAGCTCCAGCCCTCAAAAAACAAAACCTAGTGTGACAGTTTTAGGTTATTTTTGTGAATCCCAAAAAGAGAAAGATTATGTTGTAAACTAATCTATTACTCTGGGTGTGATACCATTTGATTGTACTGGATTCAGTGAGGGGCCTCTGATTACGTTTACTTGATAAAAATCAATTTAAGGCTTTTAGTTCGACCACATCAGTAAGGTGTGACTCAGGTTGAGTCCCCGCCCCGTTGGTGGGTCAAAATAAATGGACACTCACTCAAGATGACACACAGGTAGAGGGAGGGATCTGTCATTTTTGTTCCTGAGGCCCTGGGAAGAGAGATGAGCCATTTGCCAAATAGTTTACAGCTAACCTTGAGAAAAGAGAGTTAAGACTGATATAGGAAGCCCTGAGAGACAAGCCCTATGCCAGCCTCCAGCTGAAATCAGGAAGAAGCTGGGCCCAAGGAACCTTAAGAGGAAGAGGAAGCCCAAGAGAGAGAGACCAGTCAGAGATCAGCAACCACCTTGCTTCAACACGTGGCAACTGACTTTGGTGAGAAAGCAACCCTGAGCTGGGCTCTTTAGGGCTTGATAACTGTAAGCTTTTACCCCAAATAAATACCCTTTATAAAAGCCAACAGACTTCTGGTACTTTGCATCAGCACCCCTTTGGCTGACTAAAACACCTACCAAAACCAGAGTGATGGGAGAACTAGATTTCCAGAGTTGTAATAAAATACTACGTAGAATGACCTGTGCTCAACAACAAAAAAACCACAACACATACAAAGAAACAGGTAACTATGGCCTGTACACAGGAAAAGGAGAATTTGCCAGAAACCATCCCTGAGGAACCTCATACATTGGAACCATTAGTCAAAGATTTTAAAACAACTGTCTTAAATACGTTCAATGAGCAAAAGGAATCCATATACAAAGAACTAACAGAAATTACGAAAACACTCTGTCTCAACAAAATAAAGAGATGGAAATTTTAAAAAGGAACCAGGGAACATGGCATCAGATTAGGTAGATAAGGCTCAGCTCTCTGACATAAATAACAAAGAAAGAGCCAAAAGCTCCCCAACTAACCTGCTTTGGGGATCAGCAGACCATGACAGTGCTTCACAACTCCCAGGAGAGTGAGGGACAGAGAGACGAAGAAGCCAAAACAACAAATCTCGGCCCTGGCCAGATGAAAACAAAGGTAAACCAAGATAGATACACCTCCGTGAAAAGGTGCACCAACAAGCGCTATCTGCTGGCCTGTCTGGAAATTACATGAACAAAAACTGCTTTTATAGCTCTCTTTACCCAACCCTTGGGAGAAAGTCTGTGCCCCATTTGTGAGTACCTGGAACGATTTTGGTAACTTAAGCTGGGCAATTTTAAAGACTTAGGGTAAGTTGAACCAAATATCAAAGAGCTGTGAAAAAACAATTAACAATTGGCAAGAGCGAGAAATTGGCCATCAGAGTAAATTCACCAACATATCAGATGCCTAGACATCAGGAAAAAATTACAAGCCATACTAGGAAACAGGAAGAGATGGCCCAGCCAAAGGAACAAACCAAATATCCTAACAAGATACAGAATTTAAGACAACTAATCAAAGATAATCACACAAATCACTTAAATTACTTTAAAGAATCGAAAGAAAATATGACTAAAGAGATAAAGGATATTAAGACGACACTGGGTGAGCATAAAGAACAATTTGAAAACCAGCAAAGAAAAGTAACAGACCTTATGGGAATGAAAGACATCATGAGATTAAAAATACATTAGAGGCACATAAGAACAGATTTGAACTGCCTGAAGACAGAATTAGTGATTTCAAAGACAGAAAATCTGAACTGGAAAAGATGGGAGAACAGAGAGAAGAAAAAATGGAACAGGGTCTCAGGGAACTAAATGACAACATGAAACACAACAAATATGCATTAGCGGCATACCAGAAATTGAAGAATACGGAAAAGGGGCAGAAAGAATATTTGAGGAAATAATGGCTGAAAACTTCCCTACCTTTACGAAAGAAATAAATATCAATATCCAAGACAGACAACACACCCCAAACAGAATAAACATGAACAAACCTACCCCAAGACACCTACTATTCAGAATGACAAATATCAGAGACAAAGATAGGATTCTGAAAGCAGCAAGAGAAAAAGCAATGTATCACACACAATGGAACCTTGATAAGATTTAAGTGCTGACCTCATCAGAAACCATGGAGGTGAGAAGAAAATGGTATGATGTATTTAAGGTACTGAAAGAGAAAAACTGCCAGTCAAGAATTCTGTATCTGCCAAAACTGTCCTTCAAAAATGAGGGTGAGTTTAAAGCCTTCATACACAAACAAAAACTGATAAAATATGTTAACAAAAGACCAGAATTACAAGAGATACTAAAGGGAGCACTGCAGCCTGAAATGAAAAAACAAGGGCGAGAGACTTAGAGAAGAGTGTAGAAATGAAGATTATTAGAAAGGGTAAAAGACAGACTATAGCATGATAAGACAACAGAAAGCCAAAGGTCAAAATGGGTGAAGTAAGTGATGCCTTTACAGTTATAACATTGAATGTTAATGGCTTGATCGCCGCAATCAAAAGAGACAGACTGATAGAATGGATAAAAAAATATGAGCCATCTATATGTTGTCTATAAGAGACTCACCTCAGATGTAAGGACACAATCAGGTGAAAAGTGAAAGGTTGGAAAAGTTACCGAATAGTAACAAAAAAGAGCTGGAGTAGCGATACTAATATCGGACAAAATAGATTTTAAATGCAACACTATTAAAAGGGATGAAGAAGGTCATTTATATTCATAAAAGGGGAAATTCAACAATAAGAAATAACTATTCTAAATATTTATGCACCGAACCTCAGTGCCCCAAGATACATGAGGCACACAATGGCAAAGTTGAAGGGAGAAATAGATTTATCTGCAATAATAGTTGGAGACTTCAATACACCACTCACAGTACTGGACAGAACATATGGACAAGATAAATAAACAGAGAGCTTGAAAAATATGATAAATGAACTAGACCTAACATACATCTATAGAGCATTGCACACCAAAACAACATGATATACGTTCTTTTCAAGTGCTCATGGATCCTTCCCCAAGATAGACCATATGATGGATCACAAGACAAGTCTCAATAAATTTTAAAAAGATTGAAATTATACAAACTACTTTCTCTGATCATAACGGAATGAAGCTAAAAATCAATAATGAAAGGAAAAATGGAAAATTCATAAATATATGGAGATTAAGCAACACACGCTTAAGTAATCAGTGGGTCAAAGAAGAAATTGCAAGAGTATTCAGCAAGTACCTTGAGATGAAAAAAAATGAACACAATATATCAAAACCTATGGGACATTGCAAGGGTAGTGCTGAGAGGGAAAATTATAGCACTCAATTCTTACATTAAAAAAAAGGAAGAAAGAGCTAAAATTGAAGACCTAACTGCACACCTGGAGAAACTAGAAAAAGAACAGCAAATTAATTCCAAACGAAGCTGAAGGAAAGAAATAGTAGAGATCTGAGGAAAAATAAATGAAATTAAGAACAAAAAAACAATAGAGAATCAATAAAACCAAAAGTTGGTTCTTTTGAGAAGATCAACAAAATTGACACACACTTAGTGATATTGACAAAGAAAAAGAGAGAGAAGAAACAAATAAACAAAATCAGAAATGAGAAGGGAGACATTACCGGTGACCCTGCAGAAATAACAGAGATCATAAGAGGATACTATGAACAACTGTATGCCAAAAAACTAGAATATGTAGAAGAGATGGACAAATTTCTAGAAACACACAAACCACCTACACTGACCCTAGAAGAAACAGACCTCAACAAACCAATCACAAGTGAAGAGATTGGAGCAGTCATTAAAAACCTCCCAAAAATGAAAAGCCCAGGACCAGATGGCTTCGCAGGTGAATTCTACCAATAATTCAAATACGACCTAATACCAATCTTGCTCAAACTCTTCCAAAAACTTGAGCAGGAAAGAATGCTATCAAACTCATTCTATAAAGCCAACATCACCTTAATACCAAAACCAGATATACTACGGAAACAAAAAATTATAAACCAGTATCTCTAATGAATATAGATGCAAAAATCCTGAACAAAATACTTGCAGAAAGAATCCAAAACACATTAAAAAAATTATGCACCACGATCAAGTGGGTTTTATCCCAGGTATGCAAGGGTGGTTCAACACAAGAAAATCAATCAGTGTAATAAACCACACTGATAAATTGAAGAAGAAAAATCACATGATCCTCTCGCTTGATGAAGAAAAGGCATTTGACCACATACAGCACCCTTTCTTAATAAAAACACTCCAAAAGATAGGAATAGAAGGAAGCTTTCTCAATATGGTAAAGTGCATATATGAAAAATCTACAGCTAGCATTGTACTCACTGGTGAAAGACTGAAAGCTTTCCCAATGAGATCAGGAACAAGATAAGGATGCCCACTGTCACCATTATTATTAAATATTGTGCTAGAAGTTCTAGCTAGAGCAATTAGGCTAGACAAAGAAATAAAAGGCACCCAAATAGGAAAGGAAGAACTAAAACTTACACTATTCACTGATGACATGATCCTGTATGTCTAAAATCCTGGAAAATCCACAACAAAGCTACTAGAATTAAGAGACAAGTTCAGCAAAGTGGTGGGATGAAAGGTTAATATGCAAAAATCAATAGCATTTTTATACACTACTGATGTGCAATCTGAGGAGGAAATCAGAAAAAAAATTCCACTTATAATAGCAACTAAGACAATCAAATACTTAGGAATAAACTTACCCAAGGACATAAAGAACCTGTATTCAGAAAACTACGAAAATTGCTAAAAGAAACCAAAGGAGACTTAAATAAATGGGAGGACATTCCGTGTTCATGGGCTGGAAGACTAATATTAAGATGTCAAGTCTACCCAAACTGATTTACAGATTCAATGCAATCCAACAAAATTCCCAACAGCCTTTCTGCAGAAATTGAAAAGCCAATAAGCAAATTTATTTGGAAGGGTAAAGGGGCCTTGAATAGCAAAAAATGTCTTAAATAAGAACGAAGTTGGACGACTTTCACTTCCTGACTTTAAAACATCTTACTTAGCTACAGTGGTAAAAACAGCATGGTACTGGCATAAGGACAGGCAGACTGACCAATGGAACCGAATCGAGAACTCAGAAATTGACCCTCACATCTACAGTCAAGCGATTTTTGACAAGGTTGTTAAGCCCACCCACCTGGGCCAGAACAGTCTATTCAACAAATAGCTGGGAGAACTGGATAGCCCTATCCAAAGGAAAGACAAACGACCCCTATCTCACACCTTATACAAAAATTAACTCAAAGTGGATCAAGGACTTAAATACAAAAACAACAAACATAAAACTCCTAGAAGCAAATGTAGGGAAATGTCTTCAAGATCTTGTGGTAGGTGGCAGTTTCTTAAACCTCAGGCCCAAAGCATGAGCAACAAAAGAAAAAAATAGATAAATGGGACCTCCTCAAAATTCAACACTTTTGCACCTCAAAGGACTTTGTCAAAAGGGTGAAAAGGCAGCTGACTCAACGAGAGAAAATATTTGGCAATCGCATATCTGATAAGGACTTAATATCCATGATATATACGAGATCATACAAGTCAACAATAAAAAGACAAAGTATCCGATTAAAAAATGGGCAAAAGACTTGAAAAGACAACTGTCCAAAGAAGAAATACAATGGCAAAGAAACACATGAAAAAATGTTCAACATCACTAGGGATTAGGGAAATGCAAATCAAAACTACAATGAGATATCATTTCACACCTATTAGACTGGCCGCTATTAGTCAGAAAATTAAATGTTGGAGAGGATGTGGAGAGAAAGGAACACTTATTCACTGTTGGTGGGAATGCAGAATGGTACAGCCACTGTGGAGGACTGTTTGGCAGTTCTTAAAGAAGTTGAATATAGACTTGCCATAGAACCTGATAATACCATTGATAGGTATATACCCAGAAGAACTGAGAGCAGTGTCACGAAGAGATATATCCACACTGATGTCATAGCAGTGCTATTCACGATAGCCAAAAGTTGCAAACATCCAGGTGTCCACCAACTGATGAATGGATAAACAAATTGTAGAGTATACACATGATGGAATATTATGTAGCAGTAAGAAATGAAGTCATGAAACATATAACAACATAAATGGTCTGGAGGATATTATGTTGCATGAAGCAAGCAAGACACAAAAGGACAAATACTGTATGATTGACCAATTATGAACTAAATATATTATGTGAAATATAAATATATTATGTGAAATATGAATATGGGTAGAATTGCATAAACAAGAGTTTTTCTTTGAAGCTGAACAAATATAAGTTAATACTACAAAATGTTAATATCAGACTGCAGCAGTTTGATACTATTTACGAATTCCAAAACTAGATATTGGATTATGTTTGCAAACTGGTCTGTTCCTCTGGGTATATTCAACTGAATTAAGATTCAGAGGTTTCATTTTCACTCGATTAAATTAAGACTGGGGCTTTGATTCGGCCATGTCAGTAGGGGCTTGAGTCCTCACCCAACAAAGGCGCAGAGACTCACAGAGAAAACGACCCTGCAGAGGAGAGAGTTAAGAGTTTCAATGCTGGAGCCCTGAGGAGAGAGCCAAGCCATTTGCCAGATAATTTGCAGCTAAAGAGACAAGAGTCCTGAAGAGGTGAGAAAGCCCAAAAAGAAACGAGCCCAGGGAAAAAGACAAGCCTTATGCTAGCCTACAGCTGAGAAGGGAAAGAGCTAGGACCACGGAGCCTTAGGAGGAAGAGGAAGGCTGAACCCTCACAGAGACTGGCAGCCATCTTGCTCCAACACATGACAATAGACTTTGGTGAGGGAAGCAACTTATACTTTATGGCCTTGTGACTATAAGCTTCTACCCCAAATAAATACACTTTATAAAAGCCAACAGAGTTCTGGTATTTTGCATCAGCACCCTTTGGCTACCTAATACACAGACAAATAAAAACATTATAATAAGTGAAGGAGACCAGACATAGAGTACTACATATTGTATGATTCCACTTATACAAAATGTAAATATAAATCAATTTATAAAGATGAAATGAAGTTAGTGTTTATGTAGGTCTGAGGAAGGAATGCTAAGGGGTGTTGGGTCTTTTTGGAGTAATGAAATTGTTCTAAAATTTTTGAGATGATGAATGTACATTATGATTATACTAAAAGCCATCGATTATACACTTTGGCTGGAATCGCCAGAAACAGCAGCTATGTACAGTGGAGGAAGTATAGAGAGATTGAGAGGTGAGGAATTTTCTTATTTGTTTGTCTGGGTTTTTTAATTATTATTATTGAAATAATGAAAATGCTTTAAAAATGATTGAAGTGATGAATGCACAACTATGTGATTATACCAAATACCATTGATTATACACATTGGATGAATTGTATCAATAAAATTGATATGTTAAAAAAAAAAAGGAACCAAACAAATTTTGGAGCTGCAAAGCGCAGTAACTGAAATGAAAAACTCATTAGATGCATTCAACAGCGTATGTGAACAGGTAGAAGAAAGGATCAACAAACTGAAAGACAAGACAATTGAAATTATGTAGTTTGAAGAACAGAAAGGAAAAAATAAGAAAAATGAAGAGGCTGAGGGACCTGTGGGCCACCATCAAGCATACCAACATATGCATCACTGGTATACCAGAAGGATAAGAAAGAGAGAAAGGAGAAGAAAAAATATTTGAAGAAATAATGACCAAAATCTTCCCAAATCTGATGAAAGATGGGAAGCTCAACAAACTCTAAGCAGAAGAGACTCTAAGAGCTCTGTATTAGTCAGCCAAAGGGGTGCTAATGTGAAATACCAAAAATGGGTTGGTCTTTATAAAGGGTATTTATTTGGGGTAGAAGTCCACAGTTACCAGGCCATAAAGCATAAGTTTCTTCCCTCACCAAAGTCCATTGTCATGTGTTGGAGCAAGACAGCTGCCGACATTTGCCAGAGTTCAGGCTTCTTGTGTTCCTCTCTTCCCGGGGCTGCGTTTCTCTCCGGGCTTAGCTCCTGTTTCCTCCACAAGGTCAGCTGTAGGCGATCAGGCGAATGGTTTGCTTCTCTTCTCCTGGGGCCTTCTTTCCAACATCAAAGATGCTTCTCAAAGACTGCTTCT
>JAQZBX010025349.1:0-29602 GCA_029593785.1 Cabassous unicinctus
ATGTTGCCATGCAATGCTTAGTATTGCAAAATAAAGAGCTTAAGTAATTACTAAAGCCTTGTGGATGAACAGAAACTGATTAAATTGTGTTATTTTGGTTTAATTTATGCATTGTCAATGCATAATCCTCAATTAACAAAAGGATTGGTTTACCTGAGATCCTAATTTTAACATTCTATATAAGAGATAATTTGGTATAGTTTTATTTAGATACAATTAATACCATTCTTTTTATCATGAGAATTACATTGATAGTTAAAGAAATATTAGTACATCCAAGTAAATGCCTTGTCATGGACCACAGTCATGGAAATATTTGCATATAATAGACAGTGTAATGTCTACTCAAAAGACTCTTAATTGGCCAACCTGAGTGGGATGCACTTTTGACCCATAGATTTCACAGAGACCATCCAAGTACTTGAGAACACCTGTTTAGTATGGAGCAAGCCAGGATTGTATGCCATATACCATCATTAATTCAATTTCATCCATTCACCATTCCTGAAGTATCATCTATGATCACTTAATTAATTTCTTTTGTATCCTATTGGGACATCCATCCAGATTTTTCTCCAAGGAGTGCCATTTTTTCTTAGCCAAAGGATTGTGTCAGTGTAGACTCAAAGCAGTGCTCTGTTCTCAGCTACCACTCTCCTATTCAGGAGTTCATGCCTAAGTCCAAGGGAAAAAAATTAAATCAGTATCTAGAATCCATTAGATATGAGCTCCTGGGTGCTTATTTTGAAGCATTTATAGTCTTGTAAGATCACCACTAAAACAAGTCCTTGGCAATATAAAGAAAATACACCAATCAGGCAAAATTGTTCAAATTATCCATTTTATATTAGCTATGAGGGTTTGGTCTTGGTGATTATGACACCTTCTTCCTCTTGGTGATTATGACACTTTCTTCCTCTGTGTCTTGGGGTTGATCCCTGTCTCATCCTAATAGCCAAATTCTCTATTTTTAGGTTTTACACACCTTTTTCATTTGCTGGCCCTGGTCAGTTATCGACACAGGGCTTACTTTTCTAGTATCCTCCCTCTGAACCCATGACTATACTCCAGGTAGTATTTAAAGACCTCAGCCATTTCCAATGTTTGGTGTTTCCCCAGAACTGCCCCCAATTATTTTCCCTGCCAATGTGCCTATTTATTCCCTCTTAGAATCCAAGTAGTGACACAATCCTAATTATTTTCAGATGATCTGTAAAGATGTCACTTTATTTGAGTACATGGTATAGTATAAATGTGAACCATCATATATCCATGCTTGAAATAGGTACACAATAGGATTAAACTCCTGAATCCCTTTAACAACAAATTGTATGTTGCATTTACTGTTACTTTTGATAGTAAAGACTTTCCAATATGTCCTTTGCCTGAAACAGACATTTTCATAAGTGGTAGAGCCACATTTGAGTGAACCCAAAGTTCCCTGGAATGAACCATTCAACCATATGTCATATATTAGATATTTCAGGTACTGAGATCTTGCCTCTGTGAAGACACAGTATCCTGTGGAATTCAGTTGTTTCATATTCATGTTGTGTTTCCTTTCAAAGAAGTGGTTTGCGTTGGAATTATTGTTTCAGCAACCCATCTACAACCAATTTATTCAATAAGATCCAATCCAAAACAAGGGAATGGGAGAAAATATTACTCTTGGAAAATTATGATTATTTGCAAATATTATTATTTAACTATCTAAGAATCCAGAAAAATAATGAAAACTGTTGTTGTCCATAACATATATTAAATAGCATGTAGTCATATATGAGCTAAATGCAATGATATCTCTCTTTTATTTTAGTAGTAGTCAGTTAGATCCTATAATGACAATAAGCCAATTAACAATAGCAACTACATAAAATACATAGAACATTAGCTTTATGGGAAAAGTGAAAACTTGCTGTAAAGAAAAAAATTGAACTTTATTGAAGATCATAAAAGAAAAATTTAAAAGATAGGAAAAAATATCATGTCCCACTATAGATAATTCTTAATAATATAAGCTTACCAATTTATCCAAAATACATTCATAAATTTAAAATGACTTCAGTAAAAATTCTAAAGGGTCTGTTCCCTTGGCAAAATTGACCCAACAATTTATCAGAAAGCATCACTTAATGTTCAGTTTCAAAGGTAATTATAAGTGATTTGGTCTGAGAACAAGATGACAGGATTACTAGGTTTATAACTGCTCCATGAGTCCCACAGACTGTAGCCATTCAGAAAAGGAAAAATGTAAATATTTTAATGAGGAATTCAGGGGTAGAGGGAAAATAGAACATTTAACCTGAAGTTATCTTTGACTCTTCTCAACTTCCCTTTCTTCTGTTCCTCTGAGTAATGAATGGATTGTCCTCAATGATGCTTTCACTCAGGTGCTCTTGATGTCACCTGTGGATTGTTAAATAAGCTTCTTCAAAATTCTCCATGACTCCATCTCTCTACACTCCAAAACATTCAAAATGCTGCTTTCTTAACCTTGTCCCAATTCTTTAGAATTTGCAAAAGTCTACAGTTGACTTTAGGGGCCTAATATGCAGCATATATAAAGAAATCCTACATCTCAAAAGTAAAAAGACAAACAACCCATTTTAAAAATGGGCAAGTGAGAGATCCAGTAAGATGGCAGCAGAGTAAAAAGCTCCAAGAATCAGCTCCTGCTATGAGACAGTTAGTAATCACCCAGAGCTATCTAGAGCTCTTATTTCGGGGCTGCAGGAGACCATAAGTGTGTCCTGCAACATCCTTGAAAGAATGGAAGGAGGAGATTGCCCATTGCAGAGAAGATTGTTAAGAAGAGCCTTCCATGCCAAGGAGGTCGGTGTCCATCCTCTCCTGGAGGCACAAGCCACCTCAGGAGTTGCTCCGCAGCTGGAATTGGAAGCTCCAATCCCCAAAATGGGGGAGGAAGAGATGGTTGGGAACCAACTTCAACTACTGATTAGTAAATTCAATGGACTAAAGTTTAATCCTAAGAACAGCTAAAGTTTGAACCTGTCCAAGTCAAAAAGAAGTCAGTGGCTGCCATCTTAACTCCGCACCTGACATGAGGGGAAGCAGGACTGACTGAAAATCACAGTGCTGGTAGGGACTGGCTTTTTTACATCTAGATCAGATTTCAGCTCTAGCCTAAGCCCCAGGCCCAACTCAGGCAGGGAGGAAGATGACAGGCCCTTCACCAGTCTATCCAGGTATCTGTGGGTATATTTAGCTGGCACAGACTGAATAATGGGGACTCTACCAGGGCAACTGTGGTCATGTTGGACCTGCACTGCATAGACTGCTGCCCACACCTGCAGCTCCATCCCTGCCCTGGGCAGGGGAGAAAAGAATGAGAAGCTTCATCAGTCTCTCTGGGCAACTACAGTCTAGGCCTGCATAACTTGGATTATTCCACACAGTTGTGGCTCTGTCCCTACCCCTGGCAAAGGAGAAAGTGGGGAGAAGCTTCATTGATCCTTGGGGCAATGAGGGTAGCTTGAACCTCCACAGCTTATAGCACCAACTATATCCTTGGCTCCTACTATACAACCCGCAAGGGAGAAAGGTCAGGAAGCCTTAAACTAAAGAGAAAAACTGTACCCAGAATAAATACCCTAGTAAGCCAGATGCCAAGACACCAACAAAAAAATTACAATCTAAAAAAATAAAAAATAAAAAAAATTGCAATCCACAGCAAGAAACAGAAAGATATGGCCCAGTTAAAGGAACAAGATAAGCCTCCAGATGACATAAAGGAGTTGAGAAAACTAATCATAGATGTTCAAACAAATCTCCTTAATAAATTCAATAAGATGGCTAAAGAAATAAAGGATATTAAGAAGACCTTGGATGAGCACAAAGAAGAATTTGAAAGCATACAAAGAAAAATATCAGATCTTATTGGAATGAAAGGTGCAATAAATGAAATTAAAAATACAATGGAATCATATAATATCATATTTGATGAGGCATAAGAAAGGATTGGTAAGCTTGAAAAAATGGCCTCTGAAAGTGAACATACAAAAGAACAGATGAAGAAAAGATTGGAAAAACTTGAACAAGGTCTCAGGGAACTAAAGGTTAGCAAGAGACTTACAAACATATGTGTCATGGGTGTCCCAGAAGAGAAGAGAAGGGAAAAGGTTCAGAAGGAATATTTGAAAAAGTAATGGTAGAAAATTTCCCAACCCTATTGAAGGACATAGATATCCATGTCCAAGAAGCACAACGTACTCCCATCCAAAAAAATCTGAATAGACCAACAGTGAGACACATACTAATCAGAATTCCAAATGCCAAAGACAAAGAGAGAATTCTGAGAGCAGCAAGAGAAAAGTAATGCATAACATATAAGTGATACCCAATAAGATTAAGTGCTGATCTCTCATCAGAAACTATGGAGGCAAGAAGACAGTGGTATGATATATTTAAGAAACTGAAAGAGAAAAACTTCCAGCCAAGAATCTTATATCTGGCAAGATTGTCTTTAAAAAATGAAGGCAAGTTTAGAATAGTCACAAATAAACAGAAACTGAGAGAGTTTGTAGCCAAGAGACCTGATTTGCAGGAAATACTAAAGGGTGTACTACAGCCTGAAAAGAAAAGACAGGAGAGAGAGGTCTGGAAGAGAGTCTAGAAATGAAGATTATATCAATAGAAGCAACTAAAAGTGTCAAAAGAGTGGTGAAAATAAAATATGACAGATAAAACCCAATTATTCAGGAATAAACTTAACCAACAATGTAAAGCACTCGTACTCAGAAAAGTATAGCTCGTTGTTCAAAGAAATAAAAAAAAATACCTAAATAATTGGAAGAACATTCCATGCTCATGGATTGAAAGGCTAAATATCATTAAGATGTCAATTCTACTCAAATTGATATACAGATTCAATGCAATCCTGATAAAAAACTCTACCAGCATTTTTTAAATAAAGGGAAATCATGATTGTCAAATTTATATGGAAGGGTAAGGGGTCCTGAATAGCTAGAAACATCTTTAAAAGGAAAAGTGAAGTTGGATGACTCTCATCTCTGGACTTTAAGTTGTATTATCTAGCTACAGTGGTAAAAACAGCATGGTACTGGCATAAAGACAGACACATAGGTGAATGGAACTTAATTGATGATTAAAAAACAGACCCTCACATCTATGGTCAAGTGATTTTTGACTAGCCTCTCAAACGAACCCAGCTCAGGCAGAACAGTCTATTCAATGGCTGGTGCTGAGAATATTTGATATCCATAGCAAAAGAATGAAAGAGGACCCCTATACAAAAATTAACTCAAAATGAATCAAAAACCTAAACATAAAAGCAAGAACCATAAAGCTTCTATAAGAAAATGTAGGAAAATTTCCTCAAGACCTGGTGGTAGGTGGTGGATTATTAAAGGAGATAAGAGGAAGACTGAGATGGACTACTGATATTCAATGTATGTAGAAGTTTTAATTAGCTTTACTGTAAAAGTGTGAAAATGTACAGACTTGAGGATAATACATTATAGTGAGTAACAGCTGGTTTATAAATGGGGATGTGGCTGAAAATGTTAGTCTAGGGATGCAAAGGCCAACTGACAGAAAGCTAGAGAATAATCTAGGCACTGAATTGCACAGTAAACCAAGAGCTGGATGAGAATAGTGGATGATGATACAGATGCAAGAGTGTCCTTTGTGAGCTAGAGCAGATGTACATCAGTATTGCAGGGTGATGGGAATGTGGAGAACCATGGGAAAAATACAACTGGAGTGATCTATGGAGTGTGGTTAACAGTAATAATGTAATATTCTTGCATCTATGCCAAAGATGTACTGTGTTGATAATGGGGGAGTGTAGGAAATGTGTGCCAAATGTATGCTGTGGAACTGGTAATAATCTGATGATATTATCTTATAATCTATTATCTTATAATCTATAACAAATGTTCCACCACGGTGTAGTGTGTGGATAGATGGGTGTTGTTTGGGAATTCTGCACATGTGCATAATTGTTTTGTAAGTTTACAACTTTTGTCTTAAAAACATATTTAAAAAATAATAATAGGGTAGTTTGGGGGAAATACACCAAATGTAAGATAAGGACTATAATTAGTAGTAAGATTTTGACAATATTGTTTCATAATTTTAACAAATGTCTCACGACAGTGCAAGGTGTTAGTGGAGGGTTAATGTATGGGACCCCTGTATGATTTTATGAATGTTTGCTTTGTAAGTTCACAACTTTTACTATACATTTATTGTTTATATATGTTCATGTATAAATAATAATAATAAGGTGGGTTGGGGGAAAATACTTTGGTTAGTAGTATTTTGAGGATGCTCTTTAAGCATTAGTTAAAAATGTTTCACAACAATGCAAGGTATTGGTGGTAGTGTGAAGTATGAGAACCCTGTATAATATTATGCATGTTTGTTTGGTAAGTTCACAACTATTACTATACACTTATTGTTTATATATGTTCATGAATGAGTGATATGTTTCAATTAATTTAAAAAAATGGGCAAGTGAATTGAATAGACACTTCTCAAAGGAGAAATACAAATGGCTAAAAAGCACAGGAAAGATACTCAACATCACTAGTTATTAGGGAAATGCAAATCAAATCTACAATGAAATATCATCATAGACCTATTAGACTGGTGGCTATTAAAAAAACAGAGGACTACAAGTGTTGGAGAGGATGTGGAGGAATGGGAACCCTCATCCACTGCTGGTGGGAATGCAGAATGGTGCAGCCTGTGGAAGACAATTTGGTGGTTCTTCAGGAAGCTAACTATAGAGCGGCCATATGATCCTACAATCCAGAAGAATTGAAAGCAGGGACATGAACAGATATATGCACACCAAAGTTCATAGCGACATTATTAACTACTGCCAAAACTTGGAAGCCCAACCAAAATGCCCACCAACAGAAGAATAAATAAGCAAATTGTGATATATACATACAATGGAATATTACTCAGCTCTAAGGAGGAATGCAGTATTAACACATGGGATAACATGGATGAATCTTGAAGACCTTATGTTAATTGAAGCAAGTCAGGCACTGAAGGACAAATATTACAGGACCTCACTGATATGAATTAAGCAAATTGAACAGACTCACAGAGCTAGAGTCTGGAAGATAGGTTTACAGGAGACAGAAAGGGAGTAGAGGTTTGTGAGCCAATGCCTATATGGGCAAAATCTATGAAAAGGTAAAAGGGTGTAGTTGTGCAGTAGATGGGTGTGACAGTGATGCATTGGGTTTGGCAGTGCTGATCTGTGAGGAGGGTAGGCTAGGGGTTTGGGTTGGTCTATCCATGGAACTGGGGGAAGGTTCAGGATTCTATGGAATATGTAAGTGTTCATCTTGACATAGTGTGTTATATCAGTGCGTGGAGACCCACACAACAAAGAGGAAAATATTGATCTCCCATCCTGGGGAGTCATGCTATGTTCTCAAAAAGAGAGGCAAGAGTCTCTTGAGAACATAGGCAGTGCCTAATGAAAGGAAGACCAATATGTCAAGCCCTCAATATTATTTCAAGTAACTATGAATTTTATTCTTCAAAAAGTAAGACTTAATAGTTACCATTGGTCCCGAGGGGAGGGGCAGAGAAAAATAGAATAGATGGAACATAGGGCAATTTGGGGACATTGGAATTGTTCTGCATGATCTTGCAATAATGGATACAGGCCATTTTAAATTTCATCAAAATTTATAAAAGTGTAAGGTCCAAAATGTATATCATAATGTAAACTATTGACCATGGTTAGCAGCAATGCTTCAATATTTGTACATCAACTGTAGCAAATGTACCATCCACATATAAGATGTTATTAATAGGGGAGAGGGGAAAAGGTGGAGGGTGTGGGGTACATGGGAATCCCCTATATTCTCTACGTGACTTCTCTGTAACCTAAAGCTTCTATGAAGAAGAAAAAATGAGGAAAAAAAAGTAAGACACTGGGGAAATATATGGAAGAAAATCTTACTGTACATAAAAGACAACAGATCTTACAATGATGAAAGACATAACTTCTAAAAAAATTGTTTTAAAATTTATATTTAGTTTTTTTTCTATATTTTTATGTAATTTTTAAAAACTGTCATTATTATTTCATTTTCTTGTTATTTTTATTTGGTTATTTTCTTGGCTTCATCTTTGGAGAGGTTTTGGATCACAGAAGGGTCACAACTGTGGCAGGGGAGGATAATTGGTGTGGGGTGTTGGTGATGGGGGGATGCATGGGATGGGGTTCTTCTGGGGCATGTCTCTAATTCATATGAATGTGCTCAAGTGTTCATGGGGCATTGTCTTGGTAGGTGGAGATCCACACAATAACCGAAAGAATATTGAATTCCCATCCTGGGAAGCTCTACTACATTCTTTACTGGGGCAGCAAGAATCCCCCAAGTACAGGGGCAGTGTGTATTGAAGGAGGACAAACCATTGCTCTAGGCCCTTGATATGAAGATTGTACTTACAAACCTTTTCTTTTGAAATTGAAGCTAGCCTAGTATTATATGTTGCCTAAGAGTTACCTCCTGAGGGCCTCCTTGTTGCTCAAATATGGCCTCTCTCTAAGCCAAGCTCAGCATATACATGCACTACCTTCCCCCGACATGGGACATGATTTCCAGGTATGAGCCTTCCTGTCACCAAGGGATTATTACCAAGCACCAACTAGAAATGCACATGGAAAAAGACCTTGACCATAAGGGGGAAATGGTAAATACAAATGAGTTTTAATGGCTAAGAGATTTCAAAGTGAGTCGGGAGGTCATTCCAGAGGTTAAGCTTATGCATGTCTCAGCAAGATCTCATCAACTGCCACGGTAAATAGTATCTCCTGAGGGCTCTAGGGACAACCAGACACTATGGGCAGGGCAGACAGCTCAGGAGATTGACACCTTGCCAGTGGACGTTACCTTGGAATTTATGTTCCCCAGTTTGACAGAGTTGGACTAAGCTGTGGTTTCCCTATACGTGGCTCTTCTATCCCTTCTATTTGAACCTATAGTTAGTACTATACTTGATAGGTGTATGTCCAACAGACTTAAATCTTTGGTCCATCAATGTGCTAGTTGGGCCCTGAATCTCAGCAGAGTTGCAACACCTGCGCTCCAGTTCTTTCGAATCACCCAGGACAACTAACAAGGTGATGATGATGGATAACACCCATCCCAAGAAACAGAGAGTCTGCAACTGCAAGCAAGAGAGTTCCACCCATCTGCCTCATGAGATCTAAGTCCCTTCTCAATTAGAGGCAGAGTGGGCATCACCATCCCCAAATCCTTAGGATTGGGGAATGAACAATGGACCAGAGTAGACTTACTATTATTCTACTATAGACTTATTGTTATTCTAGCAATGGAAGAACCTGTATCACTGATATAAAGGCAGTGGCCACCAGAGGCTCTGAGGGAAGGGAGAGTGAAAAATAGAGTGTAATATGCGGACATTTCTGGGGACATTGGAATTGTCCTGCATGATGTTGCAATGATGAATAAAGGTCATTATATCTTTTGTCATAACTTACAAAATTGCACAGGAAAGAGTGTAAACTATAATATAAACTATAATCCATGGTTTGTGGCAATGCTTCAATATGTGTTCACCAATTGTAATAAATGTACCACATGAATGAAGGATGCTGTTAATGTGGGATAGTGTGGGAAGGGAAGGGAGTGGGGCATATTGGAAACCCCTATAATTTTTATGTAGCATTTATGTAATCTAAAATTTCTTTTAAATAAATAAATAAATAAATAAATAAATAAATAAATAAATAAATAAAAATAAAATGATCACATACATACCTATGGAGTTAGGCTTCCCAAAAACAAACTATGGAATCCTTGGTGCATTTATAACACCTCATTAAGCCTCAGTGTCCTCATATAATTAGCATTATAATATTACCTCATAAAGTTGTCATGACAATTGAATGTGCCAAGATAATCTATTGAGATATCAGTTTAGGTTTCATGTTCATTTATGTAGAACACTGGAAGGAATGAAAAATAGTCTCCCTCTCTCAGCATAAAAGGCTAGACATACATTGTGTTTTGAATTTTGAAGTTCTTACCTTGGGATTTTGGGTCATAGAGATGAAAACAGAAGTTTCCACATACCCCTAACATGCAGATACCACGATGATCTCAGTGTCTGAGTTGACAGAAATAGCCCATGATAGAAATGAGAGATTTTGAGAACCCTTCCATAGATTCAGAGGGTGGTGGAATGGGGGCATTTCAGGTCCATGAGTAGTGGGACCAGTGACTTGGGGAAACAACTTCAATTGGGAAAAATTTGTAAGATGATTCTACTTTGGCAAAGATTCTAATGTGCAGGCTTGATATGGAGCATCAGAGCTACTTGCCTTCAAGAGATCCCCATGAATTTGGAAACTTAACAAAACAAGGTGAATTCAAGATCTGATGCTGTGCACTGGAGCTCTCCTCTGAAGGAGGAGAAACCATCCCCATAAAACATGACCAAGACAGAATTTCCCATCAATTGAGTGAGTCGGGCTGGGAGCATATTTAAATTGATTTAGAGAAACTTTTTAAAATGTGAAATTTCCCCTACCAGAATGTTATAAGGTTTCATGCATGCTACGTAAAAAAGAAAGTTGTTCAGAAAAGTAACAGGCATGTAGAAGTGCCCACTACAAGACAGCAATTATTATTTTTTATTATTTATGTTTCACTCATGACCCTTCTTCAGTCAGAAACAAGGAAGCCTCCCACTGTTCACCAATATGGCACCTCCATTCAGGGCAGACTCCTCATTTGAGTTCCCACACATGTTTACTCATGACTATGTCTTGTTCCTTGTTGATTATGCTATCTCATAAGTGGGCTCCAACTGCTTCTATCTGCCATTTTGTTTGTACCTATCTTTTATAGCTCCATTCAAAGTGAATTTTTTCCAATGAAACTTCCTGAATTTCTCCCTGTCTCTAGGATTTATTTATATAGTCCATGACAGCAGCAGATGCTGGCTATGCCCACCCATCCCCCTTCTTCCCCCACCACCCCTTATGTACCTGTTGGCTTATAACGACAAGAACCTGGGACTCTTAATGGATACAAAGTTTCCATTTTGGATCATGAAAAGTTTTGGAAATGAATGGTGATGATGGTTGCACAACATTGTAAATAATTAATTCTTTTGAATAATAAACTTAAAATGACTAAAATGGCAAATTTTATCTCAAATATATACAATCACAATTTTTAAAAAAAGAAAAATGGGAAAAAAAGAACCTAGAACTCTGGTTAAGCCTTACTCGTTCATTGGAATATGCTGAGCATGTGTGTGGAGCAGGCCGGAAGCACGAATTAGCAGTCAGAAGCAAACCTCAATCAACATTATATGGAAATTGGAGTTTAAAGACTCCAACTTTCTCATCATGTTGTATGGCAACTGTGGCAGTTTGAGTTTTGTGAATCCCAAAGAGCAAAAGGTTATGTTTTAAACTAATCCATTCCTTTGGGTGTGAGATCCCTTTGACTAGCTTATGTCAGTGGAGTGTGATTCATGTTGAGGCCCCACCCCCTTGCTAGGTCTGATATAAATGGACTCACTCAGATAGACACAGGAAAAACAGAGCTCCTTCATTGTTGATCTTGCCATGTGACAGAAAGGAGAGGTTCAAACAGCTGATGCCTGGGGGAGAGATGAGACATTTGCCTAATAGCTTGCAGCTGAAATCAGGAAGAAAGTGGAGCTGCTGACCCTGAAACAAGAGCTCCATTAAGAGAATAGCCTTCTGCCTGGTTCCCTCAGCTGAGTTCTAGGAGATGGTACCACCCAGAGGGGAAGACAAAGACCAGGCCAAAATTACCCTTCATCTTGCTTCAACACATGGCAGCTGACTTGGGTGAGAAAGCATGTATTCCGGGGCCTTGAAATGGAATTTTCATGGCCTTGGAACTGTATGCTTTTACCCCCAATAAGTCTGCTTTACAAAAGCCAGCACATTTCACATTGGCAGGCTTTTGGCAAACAAAAACAGCAACTAAGACCAGTTTTATGCATGTCAATAACCTGCATGAATGCACCCAGGTTTGGCATCTTTCTTCTTCCTACCTCACTTCCTCACTCCTCTACAGAGCCCTACTGAGGTCACCTCCACCCCAATCCTTGTCTACAGTTCTCCACACTGGGGAACACAACAAAAACAACAGCACAGCACACTTTCTTTTATGTTCCCTTAGAAAAAATGATTTCAATTCCCTCATTGTGATCTTTACAACAAAACTGTGCACTGCTCTGGTATAGAACACACCTGTTATTTCTTTGTTAGCCTTGAGAATAGTGCTTCTCCAAGTGGGATTGGGGACCTCTGCAAGTCTTTGAAATCATTGTTACTACAATGAGACAAGTACAAAAATCAAGAGTAAGAGGTTAGAAATTTTTATGGCAATTTTCCACTGCCAGGACATCCAAGCATATGGCCAGTGGAATCACCTTGCCAAATGGGTGTAGGCCAGGTTGGGGGCTGTTAAACTCTGGTGATGAGTACCATGTGACATGAGCTGCAAGCTAGCCATGTGCACTATGACCATGTACACAATATGGACAGGTTGGGATTTTATAAAACAGTCCTCAACCATGGGTAATTTCAAAATCACCACAATAGAATATCTCAAACAGTTCTGAACATTTAATTGATGTGCACAATAATGTCATTTAATATTTTGTTTTCTTAGATCCATTAAGACAAACATGTAATGAGTTCACTAGACACATACCTATTTATTAAGTAGATTTATTGAAATATATTCACACACCATACAGTCCATCCCAGACTGTACAGTCAATGGCTTTCAGTATAATCATGGAGCTATGCATTCATCACCAAAAAAGTATTTCATAACATATTCATTACCCCAAAAAGAAAAGCCCCATACCCCTTATACCCCCTTATTATTGACATTTACCTTTGGAGTAGTAACTTTGTTACAATTGGTGAAAGAATATTAAAATATTTCTTTAAATTAAAGTCCATAGTTTGCATTAGTTGTATTTTCCCCATATACCACACTATTATCAACACCAGTGATGTAAATTGTTCTAGTTCATGAAAGAATTTATATTTGAATTATTAACCAGAATTCTTGTTCACAACAGTGTTCATTTACCCCCCTATTGTTGGCACTTTGTACCAGTATAGTACTATTGTTACAACTGATGAAAGAATATTAAAATATCATAGTCCCTTTGTTGAAATTGATGAAAAAATATTATAGTATCGCTGCTAACTATAGTATGTAAGTTTCATTAGTTGTATTTTTCCCATATATCATTTTATTGTTAACACCTTGTAATTGTGATATATATAATTTTTTCTGGCTCATGGAAGAACATTCTTGTATTTGTACTATTAGCCACATTCCTCATCCACAACCAAATTCACTATGTTATAGAGTCCCAAGTGTATTGTCTAGCTTTCATTCTATTGACAATTACAACTCTAGACTGCCCCTTTCAGCCTCAATCACACCTATAAATCAGCAGTATTAATTATATTCTCTATAATGTGTTGCTATCTCTATTTCCAAACACTTACAATCAGCCTTATTAAAAATTCTGCAGATCTTAAACATCAGCTCCCCCTTCTCAACCCTTATTCTATCTCTTAGTAACCTATAAACCTACAGGTTTTAACGCCATGAGTTTATTCATTGTATTTAGTTCATATTAGTGAGACCATACAATATTTGTCCTTTTGTGTCTGGCTTATTTCATTCAACAAAATGTCCTCAAGTTTCATCCATGTTGTTATATGCATCCCAACTTCATTTCTTCATTCAGAGCTGCCATATGATGCAACTGTGAATAATGCCACTATGAATATCAGCATGCAAATGTTAGTTCGTGCCCTTGCTTTCAGTTCTTCTGAAAATATTCCTAGTACTGGAATATTCTGCACCATATGGCTTTCTAAGAAATCATCAAACTGTCTTCCACAAAATTTGTACCATTCTACATTCCCACCAACAGTGAAGGAGTGTTCCTGTTTCTCCACATCCTTGTTAATCCTTGTAGGTTTCTGGGTTTTTTAATTGTGGCCATTCCACAAGGTGTAAAATGATGTCTCTTTACAATTTTGATTTGCATTTCCTTAATAGCTAGTAATGTTGAACATTTTTTCATGTGCTTTTTAGCTATTTGTATTTCTTCTTTGGAAAAATGTCTATTTGAGTTTTTTCCCCATTTTTTAATTGGGTTGCTTTCCTGTCTATTAGTGAGTTGTATGATCTCTTTCTATATCATGGAAATCAAATCCTTTTCAGATATGTTGTTTCCAAATATTTTCTCCAAATAATTGGGGTGCCTTTACACCTTCTTGAAAAAGTGATTGGAAGCACAAAAATAATTAAATTTGAGGTGGTCCCATTTATTTTTTCTTTCAATGAATATACTTTGTGTGTAAAGTTAAAGGAACCACCTTATACTGCAAGAATTGAATATGTTTCCCAACATTTTCTTCTAGGAGCTTTATGGTCCTGGCTTTTATATTTAAGTCTTTGATCCATTTTGTGTTAATTTTTGTATAAGGTATGAGATAGGGATTATCTTTTATTCTTTTGGATATGGATATCCAGTTCTCCCAGAAGTATTTATTGAAAGACTGTTCCAAACCAGCTGAGTGGGCAAGCCAACCTTGTCAAAATCAACTGACCAATCCAAATAGACCTTCTCAGAGACACTTAAAAATTAGAATGTCAAATGACAAAGACAAAGAGAGAATTCTGACAGCAGAAAGAGAAAATTGATTCATCACATACAAGGGATACCAAATAAGATTAAGTGCTTATTTCTCATAAGAAACCATGGAGGCAAGAAGGCAGTGGTATGATATACTAAAGAAAATGCAAAACAAAAACTGCCAGCCAAGAATTTTATATCTGGCATTATTGTTTTTCAAAAATGAGGATAAGTTTAGAATGTTCATAGATAAACAGAAACTGAGAGAGTTTGTAACTAAGAGACCAGCTTTGCTGGAAATACTAAAGGGAGTGCTACAGCCTGAAAAGAAAAGACAGGAAAGAGAGGCTTGGAAGAGAATCTAGAAATGAAAAATGTGTCATTAAAAGTAACTAAAAATGTAAAAAGAGTGATGAATATGAAATATGACAGACAAAGCCTAAAGGTCAAAATGGAAGAAGTAAGAACTGCCTTTACAGTAATAACATTGAATGTTAATGGATTAAACTCCCCAATCAAAAGACACAGACTTGAGGAATGGATAAGAAAATATGAGCCTTTGATATATGTCTACAAGAGACTCACCTTAGACCCAAGGATACCAATAGATTGAAAATGAAAGAATGGAAAAAGATATTCCTCATATGCAGTAACCAAAAAATGGCTGGAGTGTCTATACTTTTATTGGATGAAATAGACTTTAAAAACAAAACTGTTATTAGAAACAAGGAAGGACATTATTTATTAATAAAAGGGGCAACTCACCAGGAAGAAACAATCATAAATGTGTATGCACCTATCCAGAATGTCTCAAATTACATGAGGCAAACACTAGAAAAACTAAAGAGAGAAATAGATGTTTCTACAATAACTGTTGGAGATTTCAATACACCACTCTCAGCATTGGATAGAACATCTGGGTAGAGTATCAATAAAGAAACAGAGAGCTTGAGTAATATGATAAATGGACTAATCCTTATAGACATATACATAACATGGCACCCCCTATCATCAGGATATACATTCTTCTCAAGTGCTCATAGATATGTGCCCAGGACAGACCATATGTTGGGTCACAAAGCAGATCTCAATATATTCAATAAGACTGAAATCAAACAAAACACTGTCTCTGATCATAATGGAATAAAGCTGGAAATCAACATCAGGTGGAAAAAGGGAAAATTCACAAATATAGAGATATTAAACAACAAACTCAAATAATCAGTGGGTCAAAGAAGAAATTTCAAGAGAAATCAACAAATATCTTGAGATGAATGAAAATGAGTACACAACATATCAGAACCTATGGGATGCAGGAAAATGCAGTGCAGAGAGGCAAATTTATAGCCCTCAATGCTTACATTAAAAAAGAAGAAAGAGCTAAAATTAATGACCTAACTACATAAGTGGAGGAACTAGAAAAAGAATAACAAAATAATACCAAAGCAAGAAGAAGGAATGAAATAACAAAGATCAGAACAGAAATAAATAAAATTGAGAACAAAAAAAGAATTAACAATACTAAATTTGGCTCTTCAAGAAGATTAACAAAATCAACAACCAGCTAAACTAAAAAAGAAAAAAGAGAGAGAAGATGTAAATAAATAAAATAAGAAATGAAAACAGGGACATTATTCCTGACCCCACGGAAATAAAACTGATCATAAGTGGATACCATGAACAACTGTACACCAACAAATTCAACAATGTAGATGAAATGGAAAAATTCCTAGGAATGTACAAACAACATTCACTGATCCAAGAAGAAATAGAAGACCACAATAAATCAATCCCAAGTATAGAGACTGAAACACTCATCAAACAACTCACCAAAATGAAAAATGGGTTTTATATCAGGCATACAAAATGGTCCAACACAAGACAATCAATCAGCATAATACACCACATTAATAAATCAAAGAGAAAAAATCATATAAACCTATCAATTGATGCAGAAAAGGCAGCATACATTCTTGATAAAAAATACACAAAAGATAGGAATTGAAGGACACTTTCTCAACATGATAAAGGCTATATATGAGAAACCCACAACTAACATTGCACTCAATGGTAAAAAAACCAAAGCTTTCCCATTGAGGTCAGGAATAAGACAAGAATGCCCACTGTCACCACTGTTGTTCAATATAGTGCTAGAAGTTCCAGCTAGAGCAATCAGGCAAGAAAAAGAAATAAAAGGCATCTATATCAGAAAAGAAGAAGTAAAACTTTTGCTATTTGCAGACAATATTATCCTATACCTAGAAAGTCTTGAAAAATCTACAACAAAGCTGCTAGAGCTAATGAACAATTTCAGCAGAGGGGCAGGATACAAGATTAATATATAAAAATCAATAGTGTTTCTATAGACTAGTAATACACAATCTGAGGAGGAAGTCATAGAAAAAATTCCATTAACAATAGTGACTAAAAGAATCAAATATTTAGGAATAAAATTAACCAAGCATGTGAAGTGCTTATATTCAGAAAACTACAATGCATTGCTAAAAGAAATTTTTAAAAGACCTAAATAAATGTAAGAGCATTTATGCTCATGGATTGGGAAACTAAATATCATTAAGATGTCACTTCTACCAAAATTTATATATAGATTCAATACAATCCCAATAAAAATTCCCTGAGTGTTTTTAAAAGAAGTTGAAAACACAATTAACAAATTTATTTAGAAAGTAAAAGGGCCCTGAATAGCCAGAAACATCTTAAAAAGGAAAAGCAAAGTTGGAGGACTCTCACTTCCAGACATTAAATCATATTACCTAGCTATAATGGTAAAAACAGCAAGGTCCTGGCATAAAGATAGATGCATAGGCCAATAGAACTGAATTGATGGTTCAGAAACAGAGCTATGTTCAAGCGATTTTACACAAGTTCATCAAACCCACCCAGCTGGGCCAGAGCAGTCTATTCAACAAATGGTGCTGAGAGAACAGGATATCCATAGCCAAAAGAAAGAAATAGGACCCAAATGTCACACCTTTTAGAAAAATTAACTCAAAGTGGATTAAAGAACTAACCATAAAATATACAACCATAAAGCTCCTAGAGGAAAATGTAGGGAAACATCTTCAAGACCTGCTGGTAGGTGGTAGATTGCTAAACCTTACACTGAAAGCGTGAGCAACAAAAGAAAACATGAATAAATGGGACCTCCTCAAACTTAAAAACTTTTGTGATTCAAAGGTCTTTACCAAGAAGGTGACAAGGAAGCCCACTCAATGGGAGAAAATATTTGGAAACCACATATCGAATAAGGGTGTGATTTCCATTCTATATAAAGAAATCATTCAACTCAACAATAAAATAGCAAGCAATCAAATTAAAAAATGGGCAAAATCCTGAGGGCTATGGAGACACCCAGGTCCTATGTCAGAGAGGATAGCTCCAGAGTTTGGTGCCTTGCCAGTGGGCTCTACTTTGGAGTTTGTGCTCCTCGGAGTGACAGAGTTGGACTCAACTGTCTTCCCTGCACATGGCTCATCTGTCCCTTCTATTCAAACCTATACTTCATACTGGAGTTTGTAGGTGCACATCCAGAGACTTGAGTCTTTGGGCTGTCCATGTACCAGATGGGCCCGGAACCTCAGTGGAGCAGCAACTCCTACTCAACAGCTCATTGGACTCACCCAGGACAACTGGCAGGGAGATATGATGGACAATGGCCATCCCAAGGAAGGGAGAGAGTCTGCAGCTGCAGGCAGCATAATCCCATCCATCTACCCCATGGGATATAAGCCCCCTCTCAATTGGAGGTGAAGTGGACATCACCATTCCAGACTCCACAGAATGGGCGGAAGAGATATGGACTAGAGTGGAATTACTTGTATTCTACTATAGACATATTGTGATTCAAGCAAGGAAGACATTACAACACTGATGAGGAGCCAATGGCCACTGAAGGCTCTTGGTGCAGGGAGAGGAAAAAGCAGTTGTAATATGGGGGCTTTTTTGGGACTTGGGAGTTGTCCTGAGTGACGCTGCAATGACAGATAGAGGCCATTTTATATCATCATATAACATGCAGAACTGTGTGGGAGAGAGTGTGGTCTACAATATGAACCAGGATCCATGCTTAATGGCAAAGCCCCAGGATGTGTTGATCATTTGCAATGAATGTGCCACACTAATGAAGGATGTTTATGTGGGAGGGTGTGGGAGGTGTGGGGAGTGGGGCATATGGGAATCCTTATTTTTTGTGTGTAACAATTATGTAATCAAGGTATCATTTAAAAATAAAAAATTATTATATATATAAAAAAGAAAAGAAATAGGCAAAAGACTTAATTACACATTTCTCCATAAGGGAAATACAAATAGCTAAAAAGCACATGAAAAAATGTACATCATCACTTGCTATTAGAGAAATGCAAATCAAAACAACAATGACATATTATCTCCCATGGCAAATAATGGCCATTATTAAAACAAAACAAAGTGCTGGAGAGGATGTAGAGAAATAGGAACACTCCTTCCCTGTTGGTGGGAATGTGAAATGGTGCAATCTCAGTGGAAGACAGTTTGGTGGTTCCTCAGGAAGCTAGATAGAAAATTGAAATATGTTCCAGCAATTCCTTTACTAGGAATATATCTAGAAAAAAGGAAAAATGTGATGCCAACAGACATTTATACACCAATGTTCATAGTGGCATAATTCACAATTGCCAAAAGACTAAACAACCCAATTGTCCATCAATCAATGAATGGATAAACAAAATGTGGTATATACATACAATGGAGTACTGTTTTGCAGTAAGAAGAAATGAAATTGGGACACATGATAACATGGATGAACCTTGAAGACATTATCCTAGGTGAAATAAGCCAGACATAAAAGTACAAATATTGTATGGCCTCACTAATATGAACTAAATATGAAGGATAAACTCATGGAGCTAAAACCTAGAGTAAAGGTTATTAGGAGGTAAGAGGAGGGCTGAGAAGGTGTACTGATGCTTAATGTATCTGGAAGTTTTAATTAACTTGACTGTAAAAGTGTGGAAATGGATAGAGTTGATGGTAAAACAATATAGTGAATAGAACTAATGTAGGTGGTCTATATTTGGGATTGTGGCCAAAAAGGATAGTCTAGGTATATAAATGTCATTTGAAAGAAAGCTAGAGAATAGTTTAGGAACTGCATAACATAGTGAACCCAGAGGTGGATGAGAATTGTAGTTAATAGTAGAAATACAAGAATGTCCTTCTATGAACTAGAACAAATGTGCATCAGTATTGCAGGGTGGTAGAAATTTGGAGAAGAATGGGAAAAATAAATTAATGTAACCTATGGACTATATTTAACAACAATATTGTAATATTCTTGCATCAATGCCAAAGATGTACTGTGTTAATAATAGGGGGTATGGAAAAAATATACCAAATGTACACTATAGACCATAGTTAGTGGTAATTGTCTGATCATATTGCTACAACCCAACTCCTAAAGGGCACACTTTGATCCGGCCATGAGACCAAAGAATACAACTGATATTTAGTCAGGCATAAGCTTTATTGGGACTAACAGACAAGAGAGAATCTTTGATGGCAGTGGTTCAGTGAAAGAAGATAGTGCTCCGCAAAGAGACAAGGAAATCATGGGTGATATATAAGGGGATTCAGAACAATGACATTCCACAGGGTATGAATGAGTTCCTGGTGGGTCACATGAAGTGTACACATGGGGTGTGGTGATATTTTCACCATGCTCATAGGAAGGACATTTACCAAGGCTGTTTACTTCTTTGGGAAGAAAATACTTCATGATACCTCCCATGTGGAAAGCATTCTCTCCCATCCAAGGAGGGTTGTTAACCTTTAACTTATGTCTAGGTCATACAGGCGGCTATGTGCTGAAGACTTAGAAAAGGGCCCTGGGTCCCCACAATCCACCCCCACATAGCAGCCTACATTGACCATAAGGCAAGCATTGCATCCACATTTCACAGAATATTATAGGATTGATCAGGAATATATACCTCTTGTCATGCTGACAGTGGTGATACATGGACAGACTAAGCCATTAACCATCCTAAACCATTATGTACAGGATATTCTAATAAAGCCCAGGACTTATTCACGTGTTACCTTACAAGGGAAAAAATGTAATTATGGGTTCCTTGAAAGATGGCAGCTGAATCTCAGTCTTAAATGAGAAGGTCATGTTCTAAACTTGTCAATGGGTCATATTCTGCCATATCAGCAAGTTGTTCCATGCTGTCCAATGTGCAGGAGTTACAATCTGAGGTAGGCCTGTAGAACCCAAGGATGGTGTATTCATCAGGCAACGGGGTGCTGATGCAAAATACCAGAAATGGTTGGCCTTTATAAAAGGGTATTTATTTGGGGCAGAAGTCCACAGTTACCAGGCAATAAAGCATAAGTTTCTTCCCTTACCTAAGTCAATTGGCACATGTTGGAGCAAGACAGCTGCCAATGTTTGCCAGGGTTCAGGCTTCTTGGGTTCTTCTCTTCTTGGGGCTGCATTTCTCTCCAGACTTAGCTCCTCTGTTTCCTCCACAAGATCAGCTGTAGACAGGCAAACAGCTCACTTCTCTTCTCCTGGGGCCCTTTCTCCAATATCAAAACTCCAACATCAAAACTTCAACTCGAAACCTGCTCCAACACTGACCTTTGCCATGCCTTTTATCTTCAATTCCCCACCCACCAAGGGGTGGGGCTCAACATCCTACTGATGTGGCCCAATCAAAGCCCCTATTATAAGTTAATTATGTCCAGATGGACAGATCAGTTTAAAAGCATAATCCAATATCCATTTTTGGAATTCATAATTACATCAAACTGCCCAATGGCTACAGATGGTAAGTCTGTGCAATATTGGGTTCAATTGTGGGCTTGGGTTACTGATGAAGCCCACTGTAGGTATTGGCTAGAGTACTACAGGTAAAGAGAAAGATGTTTATGGAAACAATAATGAGCAGATCTTGCTGGTCTAAAAGTATACAAGCAATATTTCCATTAGTAGATAAAAATGTAGTCATAATAAGTCATAATTAACTTATGTCTAGGTCATACAGGTGGCTATGTGCTGTGGTCATGTGGAGAGGACCACATGACCATGTTCTTTGGCAGGCATTTCCTGACCAGCTGCCTTCCCTGTTTCCTATACTAACCTGCCTCAATTACCCACTCAGAGAGTTCACACCTTATTCTTAAGGGGGAGCTAAATGGTAATGGTCATTCTGTATCTGCTTTCTGCTGGTTAGGAGCGGTATTCCTGCCTGCCAGGGTTTGAAACTCTCTGGTTATTCTACTGAGGTTGAAGGAAGGTTGGTCTCACACTATGGTTGGAACTGGATGAAATCTCTGCATGACTAATACCTTGTTCTGAAAAGCATTGATTCTGGAAGAAATAAACTTAGAATTGTGAAGATATATGGTCCTACAAAAAGGGTAAAGAAAATGTTGGTACATGGCCCTGTAAAGGGAGCCATCCATGAAATACTGGACAGTGGGAATGAGAAAAGCCAGTTGCCTCCAGAGGCTACATCTTCCTGAAGCTGATAGGCTTTTTTTTTTTTTTTTTTAACTGTGAGGTCCCAGGGATCAAACACAGATCCCTTTATATGGGAGACGGACACCCAAACATTTGAGACACATCTGCCCCCCCTTTTTTCCTTTTTTTTTTCTTTTTCAAGCTGATACACTTGATCTTACAAGTCTCAAATTCTGTCTAGAAAACTGTCACTCCCAGTTCCCACAGTGGTGGGTATACCAAGGAAAGCTAGGAGAGGTTTGAGGAGAGGCACTGCCTTAGACATAAACTTAAAAAGACAATATAGGCGACAACAAGGTAAGCATATGGCAAGCAAAATAAAGACAATACTGAAAAGAGCCATTCTTTTATCATATAGGGACTTTCATTTATTACTGAGAAAATGAATTAAGTTTACCAAGACTTTTAACATGTTCAATATCCCTCTGCATATGATTTAGAATAGAAAAGATATTATCATTTTCATCAGGTATATAGGTACAGCACTTAATACTAATAAATGCAGAAGTTCCTCTTTGAGCTGCAGTTAATAGATCTAAGCTCCAGGTTTGCAATACCATACATGTTGTCTTTCCATGGAAGACTGCCATAATGCCAATTGTGTCTGTTTAGGGTCTGCCAACATTACTCTGGTAATTATTGCTCCACTTGATATATCCTTCACACAGCCAGTATGCTGCAGCACCAGTGGTCCTGGAGAAAGTCTCCACTGTTTCACTGGCCTGGTGCATAGTGCACATTGGCACTATGAAACAGAGCCAGTCTGGAGGCAATGTCCATTGTAAATCTAGCCATATCGAGCCATCACTGGCTGCTGCAGGAGTACGAAACTGAAATATAATATCCACTTGAGGGGCCATATCCAGAGATGTAGTAGATATTTTTATTATTTTAGGGGTCTTAGTGACCAACCTAGCCAATAACTCAAATGGAGAGGCACCATGCAGGATACTGAGGCCTGGGTTGAATGCACAAGAGATTTTGACAATACTGAAGTCTATCTCTTAATTTTTATACACTTTCTAAATACCTCCCATGCAGTTTACAACATATCAAATGAACTTAACAATTTTAGTACTTTACTTTTTACATTCACACCTTTACCAAGATTATGTTAATCAACAGGCAAACCATAACATGAACTTTGCTTTGCTTTTCCTTTAAAGTCCCTTTGTGTTTACAATGGGGTGACTACATGCACTTTTAGAGAACCATCAGAGCAAAACAATGTAACTAAGAGATTTTAATTTTTTTAATAGCATCACATTTTTCTAAGAATAACTAAAACTGTAACCAACAATATCATCATACTGATCAGTATTAGGATAGAATAGACAGTGAGAACTTTATAAGCCTTTAAGAATTTTCTATACAATACCCAAATATATAAGTAAATTACACATTTAACTTCTTTTTTATGTTTTCTCTTTTAGAAACATACTGTTTACCACAAAGAAACTTCAGCAGTACTGGGGGGAAACTATTTTTTTTACTTTTACAGAGAGAGAAAGTCAAATTTTAGTTTTGCATCAGTACACCATTTAGTAAACAAATCTTAGCATAGATCATAATAAATTGAGGTTGTCTAACACGAGTTTCTTTCTGCTATAAATTTACCTTTTGTTATTAATATTAACTCCTAGATTTCTACTTAATAATGGTTTCCCAGAATCAGTCACTACATTAAAATTTTTAAGTTTAGAAAATGCTTTTACAAACTTCTTATAATTAATCATAAGTTACTTCATCTCAAGACAAATTTCACCTTTACAAAACACATCCCCTTACTTAATGCTACCTTCTACAATATGTTCTACAGCTTTCTCTATGCATTCAAGCCTTATCTTACATATTTCCACACTGATTTTATGAAAACCAGCCATCTTATCCCAGGACACAACACTTTCCCTTAAACAAACAATAAATTTTAGTCAGCATTGACTATGAATTCACCTCCACAAACCTTTAACTTCTTTCTATACCCATTTAAGTTTCATATCTCTCATTCTGTTCTGGGACGGAAAAAAAACCTATTCATTTCAATTTAGGCAAGAACAATTTTTAAGAGATTTGTAATAATTTCATTAGCCAAGAACTTACAGTTTTCATCATCTTAAAGATTTAAAGCATATAATGCTGATTTACTTTATTAGTATCCTATAAACCTAGGGAAATTACACCCAAGCTAAATAAAGTGGAATCCATTATACTTTATGCAAGAAACTTTCTTTTTTCTTCCTTCCTCCATGGAGGCTAGAACACCTTTTATCTTTAATAAAATTCTAAAATTATGAATAACCTTAAAATCATACTGAATGTGAAGTTCTGGAATATATTATAAGTGTTTAATTTGTTTAATCAAATTTTAGAAAAATCTTTCTGCAACTTTCAAGGACTTTTTCTTTACTTACTGAAATTTAGTCATTGGATTATTACTGTCATCTCAAAAGCTGTCAAAATTTAATTAGGGAATTACAGAACAGACTATACAAAACAAGGTTTATTCTGTAAAAATCTCTCTGTCCTTATTATTTTAATTTCATTTTAATTATTTTAATTTCAGGCCTAGTGGACAGAATTCTAGGTAAAACTCTCATCTCTCTCATCTTTCCACACCTAGTCCATCTCCTTAGTTTCCTCAACAGGTTTTTATGAGTCACTGGAATTCAAGTTTAGGAGAAGATCCTGGGAGCATGAAAGATTATGGGAGAATTCAGGATAGACTTTTTAGTTTCTTTCCCTTACATAGTTTCTTTATTCATGTTTTATGTGACTTTTAATCCTGTTTGGCTTGTCCAATTTGGGCTTAAGGAGTACTCATTTACCTATATAAGCACCTATTTAATTTTTAGCAGTTTGAATAGAACTCTTTTAAGAATTTTCATTTGTTAATTCAATACTACCATCTGGAGGTATGAAAATATACACTGAACAGACACACACAAAAGAAGAGTTAAGACACACCAACAGAAACATAAAACTCACTTATTTGACTCATTATTCTCAATCCTTTAATATGGCTACGTCCAAGCTCTCCATCATTTTACAGCTCCATTTTTTACTGCTTTTAAGATCTCCTCTGGAAACATTTTGCCTGTATTATACAAGGTCGTTCTTAGAATCACTGTTATTAGTAATCAACAACCAGTTAGGATTACTTGAGCAGTTTAAATGCACTAATTCAGCAGTTTAGGCAGACAGACATTTAACACTTATATATTCTGGATTACTCTTCAGGAGTACACTTAAACTTTTGATTCAAAACTGACAGTTCTTTTTAACACCTTGATAAAAAATCTGATCAAAATAAAATGTGGATAAAACTTAAAACATTGTCAAAATAACATCCATTAAACTTCCAGTTTACACAGCTTTTCAATGTAACTAATCATCAACTCAGTGCAGGTGATCAGTTAAGGAATCTTTCATCTCTGCCTGTGCTAGGACTTATCCCTTAACTTTAACTTTCCTTCTAAGCAGTGCACAGAGACCTTTGCCACTTTTTCTGCTTTAGTAGCCACCTGCAATATCCTAACAGGGGCCTACTATAGATGCAATTATCTGGCAGACTCTTTTTTCCTTATTTAAATGCAGCCACTCTGTTATTTGCTATAGCACAGCCAGCATACCTGCTGGAGTTTTTTGGACATCCCCATATTATCTCGGTGGTCACCACTCATCCAGGAGGACAACCACCTTTCCCCACATGGACGTTATAGCCAACATGGGATTTCCCCCATGCATTCTCCTTTTCCTAAGCTCATGCCTGCTACTGCCAGTGGTTCTTCAGTCTCCTGGCTGTGGCTTATCAATTGCTACAACTCAACTCCTAAAGGGCACAAGTTAGTTTGGCTGTGAGACCAATGAATACATCTGATATTTAGTCAGGAATAAGCTTTATTGGGACTTATGGACAGGAGAGAATCTCTGATGGCAGTGGTTCAGAGAATGAAGATAGCACTCCTCAAAGAGACAGGGAAATGAGGGGTGATATATAAGGGGATTCAGAACAATGACATTCCATAGGGTATGAGAACATATTTCCTGCTAGGGTCACATGAAGTGTATACATGGGGTCTGGTGATATTTTCACTATACTTGTAAGAATGACATTTACCAAGGACATTTATTGCTTTGGGAAGATTATACTTTATAACATCTATGTATTCTCGCTCCTCAGGGAGGATTGTTAACCTTTAACTTATGTCTAGGTTATGTAGGCAGCTATGTGCTGAGGACTAAGAGGGAATCCCTGGATCCCCACAATATTATCTCAAAATCTGAAAGAAATGTTACACAACAATGTAGTGTATTGGTGGAGGGGTGTTGTATGGGAATCCCATGCATGCTCCTGATTGTTTTGCAAGTTCACATCTATAATAAAATTTAAAAATATATATATATATATTTCTGAATTCTCAATTTAATTCCATTGGTGAATATGCCTTTCTTTATGCCCGTACTATGCTGTTTTTACCACTGTAGCTTTGTAATAAGCTTTAAAGTCAGATGGTGTGAGTCCTCCAACTTTCAAGATAATTCAAAAATATCTTCTTAAGATATTTTTGGCTATTCAGGGCAGCTTAACCTTCCAGATAAATTTGATAATTGTTTTCTCCATTTCTGCAAAAAAAGATATAGGTATTTTTATTGGAATTGATTGAATCTGTAAATCAATTTGGGTAGAACTGACATCATAGTAATTTTAGTCTTACAATCCATGTACATTGAATATCCTTCCATTTATTTAGGTCTTCTTTGATTTCTTTCAGCAATATTTTGTAGTTTCTGACTACAGGTCATTTATGTCCTTGGTCAAGTTTATTCCTAAATATTTGATTCTTTTAGTCACTATTGTAAATAGAATTTTTCCTGATTTCTTCTTCAGATTGCTCTTTACTAACATATAGACAAACTACTGACTTTTGTGTATTAATTTTGTATCCAGCCATTTTTTTAACCTTGTTTATTAGCTATAATAGTTTTGTTGTAGATTTTTTGGGACCTTCTAGATATAGGATCATAGCAAGTGCAAACAATGAAAGTTTGACTTCTTCATTTCCAGTTTGAATTATTTTTTTTAAGATTTATTTATTTATTTATTCCACACACCACCACCCCCCTTATTGTTTTGTGCTTGCTATCTGCTCTCTGTGTCCATTTGCTGTTGTTCTTCTGTGTCTATGTCCAGGGATCCAATCCTGGGACCTATCAGAGTGGGGAAAGATGCTCAATCTCTTGTGCCACCTTGGCTCTTTAGTCTGCTGTGTCTCTTATTGTCTCTCCTTTGTGTCTCTTTTTTGTTATTGTTGCATCATCTTGCTGTGCCAGCTCTCCATGTGGGCCAGCACTCTTGTGCAGGCCAGAACTCCTGCATGGGTCAGTACTTTGCATGGACCATCTCTCTGCTCAAGCCAGCTTGCCACGCGGGCCAACTTGCCTTTACCAGGAGGCCCTGGGAATCAAACCCTGGACCTCCTATTTGGTAGATGGAAACCCAATCACTTGAGGCACATCCACTTCCCTGGATGCTTTTTATTTCTTTTTCTTGCATAATTGCTCTAGATAGAACTAGCACAATATTGAATGACAGTGGTGACAATGAGTATCTTTATCTTCTTCCTGATTGTAGTGGGAAAGCTATCATTCTTTTACCATTGAGTTCAATGTTATATGTGGGTTTTTCACATATGCCCCTTATTATTTTGAGAAACTTTACTTCTATACTTATCTTTCATAGTGTTTTTTTTTTTTTCAAGAAAGGATGCTGGATTTTGTCAAACGCATTTTCTGTGTCAATCAAGATGATCATGTGATTTTTCTCCTTTGATTTATTAATGTGGTGTATTACACTGATTTATTTTCTGTGTTGAACCACCGTTGCATATCTGGGATAAAACTCATTTGATCATGGTGTACAATTCCTTTAATGTGCTTTTGGATTGGATTAGCAAGTATTTTGTTGAGGATTTTTCATCTGACTTACACTCCTGCAAGCAGTGGCCAGCAGTACCCCCTAGCCTGCAGCATGGAACCTCATCTCTACTACCCCAGAGTCTAATGTGTTTTTCAACCAACCGCACTTCCACTCCTGCCAGGGGTGGAGTCAAAGCAAAGAATGCAGGCTTCTTTGTGGCTTGGGCCAATTTAAACTTTAGCTGTGCTTAGAATTGCAATCCAGATAGTCAAATTTTCTAATAAATAGCCGTAGTCAGTGCCAGGCCATTTCCCTTCCCCTGCTTTTGGGAAAGGGAGCTTCTCTTTCCAGCCAGGGAGTGGCTCCTGATGCACATGCCATGCCCGTGGGGGATGGACACGAGGTTCCAAAACATAGAGGAATCTACTCACTAATCTTTACCACTGATTGTCAGTCTTCTCCTTCTGCTCTTCCATGGAAGAGGTATGGTGTTCTTCTGATCTCTGGAGTCCCTCAAGCAGTTGATCCAGACAGATCCTGACTGATTACTAGCTGCCCCATGGGACTAGCTGAATCTTAGAGCCTCCTACTCTGTCACCACCTTAGATCCATTCCATATGCCCATTTTTATTTCGTGTTGATTCTCATTTGGGTTTATCCCAGGATGGGTCATATTTATATTTATTTTGATTCCATCATGCACCAGGCCTTATAAGTGTATACTTTACATAGCATAAGCTAAAACAAAAAGTGATGAAAATCTAAGGCTCGTACAGAATCTGGAGACAATTGATTTCCTCCATCCCCAACTAGGTTTTTTTTTCCTTTCCAATTTAAACTATTTGTATTACTCTAGTCTTCTTCAGATTTGAACTCTGGGTAAATTTCAAAATAGTGCCAATTACTTGCTTACTTGTCCTTTTCTTTTCCACAACTTACTCATCCTTTTCTTTACTGCAAAATCTCAGAAGGGAATAAAACATTTTGAAAACCCAATCATAGTTTACAAAGGCATATCCCCAGGATACATTTAACAGCAAATCAAAATAAATTCATATAGGGAATCATTAAACTAATTTTAAAGTCATATACCATGTCTTAGATCTAGTTATGACATGGGATATAAGATATCTCAGTTTTGACACAGGACATAGGATAGCCTCAGATGGTTGACTGGGAAGACTCAAGCCTTTCTACTCAATCGCCAGAAAGTAGCATGGCCCCCAGAGAGGAATTGGGTAAAGCCTCTTGAGGTTCCAGCTTTGGATGTGCACAGTCATTTCTGTCACATTCTAATGGCCAACATAAAGCACAGGACTGGCCTAGGATCATGGGGTGAAGAAATAGACTTTACTTCCTGATGAGAGGAGTTGCAAAAAATTGTGGCCACTTCTGCAATCTGCCACACATTCCAACCTTGGACCACCTAAAATCTGGACTTCTCACTACATAGC
>JAQZBX010025350.1:0-29636 GCA_029593785.1 Cabassous unicinctus
TTTTTTTTTTTTTTTTTTTTTAATTTTCTTCCTTCTGCTCACTTTGAGTTTAATTTTCTCTTCTTTTAGATCCTCCAGTTGTAAGGTTAGGTCTTTCATTTGTGATCTTTTTCTTTTGTAATGCATGCATTTGTAGCACTAAATTTTCCTCTTAGCACTGCCTTTACTGCATCTCAAAAGTCTTGGTATGTTTTGTTTTCATTTTCATTTTCATCAAATTATTTCCTAATTTCCCTTGCAATTTCTTCTTTGATCCATTTATTGTTTAATTTGTACAATGTTTAATTTTCACATATTTGTGAATTTTCCTGTTATCTCTTTGTTATTGGTTTCTAGCTTCATTCCATTGTGGCTGGAGAAGATGCATTGTACTCTTTCAATATTTTAAAATTTTTTGAGAATTGTTTTGTGACATAACAAATGGCCTATCCTGGAGAATGATCCATGTGCTCTAGAGAAGTATATGTATTCTGCAGCTGTTGATTGAAGTGTTCTGTGTATGTCTGTTAGGTCTAGTTGGCTTATAGTTTTGTTAAAGTCTTCTATTTCCTTATTGTTCTTCTGTCTAGACATACTGTTCTGTCCATTATTGAAACTGGTGTATTGAAAACTGAGAGGTAAGGGTTTTAATACAGCTTCACAAGCAGAGAAGAGTGCCCCATATTGCAGAAAGGACAGGTACAATGAAGGCTAGACATAGTCACAGAATTTGACAATTAAGTCTTGGTAACCTTACAAGACCAGTTTTAACAGAATGGTAGGAAGAGATGTCAATGTGTGATGGATTAAAGAATGAGTTTGAGTGAGGAAATGACTAGTCAAAACCACTCTTCATTAAGGCCGACACTGAATGGAAATAGGACAGAGTAAGTGGGAAGATGTGAGTTTAAAGAAATATTTTATGAAATAAACTTTATAAATATCTGCAGCTTTTGATCTAGGACTCAGATGGGAGGATAAGATGGTAAGTACCAGATTCAGAAAAACTTTAATGATAGCCTATATGTAGATAGTGGTGGGTGCCAGGTGTAATGGGTGGAATATAAAATTCTTAGTATATAAGAGAAAATATAACTTAGTTTAGGCAAGAAGAGGTCTGCTCTACATAAGGAAAAGTGTTCTGTTAAAGGAGTTGTATTCTACCTGGAAGGAATGGGTAGCCTGAGGAAAATCAGGAGCAATTAGATATGCAAACAGAAGGGAGCTGTCTGCCAAGACTCTAGAGGGCATCTCTCCCATGGGTTGCAGATTGGTGATTTTTAATGTTTCATACAACTTCCTTTGGCATATAATTAGGCACCCAAAAATGACTTTGTACTTATTACCAACCTCTGTCAAAGTTAAAATTACATTACACAGAAAACATAGCTATTTTCTTTGCCTAACACATTACCCATAGTAATAGTATTTTTGTATTTATAAAGGAAAGTCTCAGTGTCAAATAACTTGAACTTTAAATTATTTCTCTGGTTCCTATTCACGTTTTAATCAGTCTGAATAATCAAAAAAGGAGTAAATCAACTATGAGCTTATCTTCCAGGCAGATAGAACTGAGTTTGGCCTAATTTATAAGTAGCTTTTTTGGTAATTGATGATACAAAGAATAAATAGTCTTTATTCTCTTCTCATCATAATCATATCAATCACTATTATAAACTCTCAAACAACACTCTAGAGTAAAGCTGGACTTGAAAATGTGGTAGGGATGAGAAAGAAAAGGTTCATTTTTTTCTCTTTTCATTAATACACAGCACTACTTTTCACCTATTAATTCTTTTCCACATCCAGTTCCTTAGGGATATTATCACCAGGACAGATGCCACTGTATCAAAATTCTCATTGAACAGAGCCCATTATTTGAGTGCTTTAAATAAGTAAGGTTTATACTGATAATTTTAGCAACCTTGTTTATTTCCCACAGCAACCCAACAAAATGGGCAAAAATTAGCTTTCTTTCACAAATAGGATAATTCAGCTAAGAGATGGTAAGAAATGTACCAATGTTCTAACAGGTAAGCAGGGCATAGGCAGAATGTAAACCCAGTAATGTCTGAATGTCTGAATCCTATTCTCATGCACTTAACTATTTTATTATACTGCCCACTATATTGCAAAATTTTGCCTATTTCTATTTTCTCTTTGTTTTCTGTTACTAGGTGGAGGAGGAGGTGGGTGGGTGCCAGGTGTAATGGGTGGGATATAAAATTCCTTAGTGTATAGGAAAAATTTAACTTGCTTCCTACAAAATCTTTGTGTTTGCAGCAACTTGGTGTAGGGGAAAGACATGAACCTAAAAGTCAAAAAGTTCTAGATACAAATAGCTGTTCCACCAATTCTTGTGAAATGGGGATACTTGTCTCAGTTTAAGAAGTCATTATGATAAGGAACAGAGTAGGTATCTAATAAAATGTAGCTAGCTAGTTGTCTTCCTTTCAGTCACGCTTTCAAGCATTTTGGAGAAGAGGAGATCCTTCACACAGTCTTGACACAACACTCTACTTGGCCTATTGTTTAGACACTCATCTGGTGGAAAACACCAGCAATTTTATCCTTCTAAGTCCAGTATAATTCGTTTCTAGTCCAAGTTGTCCTTATTCTAGTCTAGATCAGCTGCCTGACAGAGATAATGAACTTGATTTCCAAATAGATGTTTTTGAAAGGCACTGGTGATATATTTAATCTTGGGAATCACAGTGACCTAGATAAACTCTTAGCGTGTGTCTGAAGAGAAACAAACATTTAAAAAAATGTCAATATCAACCTTAAACCTTTGAAAAGCAGGATTTCTCCTGCCCAAAGTGAAAACTAGAGCGGCTACGCTGGGCCATTAGGCAAGATAAGAAATGTTAAGGCATGTGTGGTTTCTGTGGTAGGCTTCATGCCAGAGTCCAAGCAAATTAGTGGGAAAAAATTTGCAGATCATCTTACTGTTGATGTAACTGTGAGTCTTCACATGTGATCTGCTAGTGAATGTTTGGCAAATTATGACAGGTTTTAGATATATGTCCCATGGAGTTTCTAAATACATATACTGAAATTTCAGAGCCACACCACATATGAAAAAATGAATGCTTTTGTATCACCTTAGTTAAGACTTTTCGAATTGAATGTTCATTTTTATTCATTGTGCCTGAAAATTCCAGTAGAAAGGAATTCAAGTTTGAGTGAACAAAATCCTTGTCAACAAAATTTGGCTTCATTAATGAATGATGGTTGGTTTGGTTTTACATCTGTCACAGTTGTCAGTTGCTCCTCAGTGGACTTGATTTCTCCATTCAATTAATTGGAACTTTAAACTGAACTAAATAATTAATCCCATTCTTTAGGTATTTTGGTATTTTTTTCCATATGAATTAAGGGATGAAACAAGCCAATTATGTATTTCACCTATGAAGAATCAAAGTGGCTATTTATCTCTTCTTTGACAAAAACAATCAGGAAAAAGAGAGTACTTAAGATCTTTTATTTGTTTAATTCTTCACAAATTTATCATTTCCATATGATTTCAGAAACTGAGGAAAGTTAAGAAAGTCCATTGAGATTTGCGAGTCCAGATTCTTCAATTTATACTTCATATGTGATAGTAAGAACTTGAACTTTTTCATGGTAAATTCTAAAATATTTCATTAAAGTCATGGGGATTAATCTTTGATATCCCCAATTGTTTTATAAAGGTAGAGATTTTTTTTAAAGTTCTTAACTGCATAAGTAGTTCTCAATATCAATGATTAACCAGACTTTGTCCGAGTTACACAACCCAAGAGAACAGCACCGAAAACAAGTTTGGCAAAAAGTTAGTCATCATTCTGTTTCCTTGCTCTTGAGTGTTCACGCTGTGTACCAGATTTTCCTAACTCCGTTTATGGTTGTGTCCACACAGGAAAATAAAAAGAAGAAGAATAAATAAACACAATTCAGACAAATACAAATTTGTAAAGATTTGAAATGTTCTCTTCTTAATCAAAAATTTTGGCTTATATTCTTTGTCAGAAATAAGATACATCACTATAGGGAAATGATGCTCAGTTCTTCTGTGTTACACTTTAGTTATGCAGATGTTTAATTTTCCACAGTATCCACTTTTAGCAGATAAGTACAAAGGTGAAGCAGTATAAATTTGAATTTTCTTCTCATCTTGATAATAATATTAAAACAATATGGCTAAAGATACTATGCAGAACTCAATAATTTTCCTTTTTTTTTCCCTGTCAAGGCTAGAGGAGATGCATTGCAGAAATGCTCACTCCTGATAAATATGGTTTATATTTATATAATGATAAATATCATTATCCAAACACATTAATTTATCTTAATGATCTGACATTCAAAATACATGGAACAAGAGCTGAAATGATTCTGCAGATGCAACAGAGAAAACATGAAATATTGAGAGTCCCCATTTCCTGCCCTTGACTGATTATAAAAATTTATTCTTGTCAATGTAATGTTGTCTCCAATCAAGGACATTTTGTATGGTCCTGGACCTATTTTCATAAGTTCTTGTGGTTTTTTTCCCCCAATACCATGATAGTATATGATGCATTTAATATTGTAAATTATTAAAGAGAATTTTCCAATGGAATGTTTAAAGCAAATTCCTCCGACTTCTCTAAGTAGTGGTGAAAGGCCATCCTCTGGGGCAGTCATTGTTTTTTGTGAAATGAGCAAGTGAATCAAAAGAATCAAACAACTCTTAACATTGAAGAGAATGCATACATTTTCTCAGAATGATCAGTGATTATTTGCAAAGGATATGATAATTGTCTTCCAGATGCATGAGAGGATGATGCCTGAAGAACGTTTAAATAACTCAATTTGTTGTCATTGCTTCTGAGAATGCCTTTTGTCATACAATTTGTTTACTATATAGAAAGAAACCTAGAGACAATGAATTTTGCTTTTTAAAAATAGATCTAAAAAAATAGATCTTTAGTGGAAGCTCTTCTTGGATAATGTGACAACTGTTATTAACAGGCAATAGTAATTTAGATACTAGGATAGAAGATATCCAACAGTGCTCCTAGTAAAAAAAAAAAGGAATAAATAACCAGGCAATCCATCATGTGTGACTCATATGTGGACTTGGGAAATTATAAGAAACTCATATATAAACAGGAGAACTAGTAAAGCAAAGAGAAGGAAGAAATATCAGAGAAAACTTAGGAGACTATTTGCTTTGCTTTTTCTAAACTCATGCTAATGAGAATGAGTAAAGGGCATCTAAAGTCTCTTCATCCAAAAGCTGTTTGCTCATAATCTGTTACTGAAAAAAAAATCTCTATAATAAATTTTCCTTTTCAAATGGTCGCCCTTTAACCTACCGGTGAAAATTAGATTTTTCTCAGAACCTTGAAGTCAGGACAGTCCTGCACTCCCAACGTGAAGTTGTTCCTTCCAACTTGGTTATAAAAAGTTCATAGTTTCTCTCTTCAAATACAGTTGGCTTTAAGTCATATAATTACAAAATACCAATTTTATAAAATATGGTGTTTGATATCTTTGTTGCTGAACAACAGAGCTTTTTATATGTGAAATAAAACACCATTTTATTTGTACATGCTTCTTTATGGGTAATTATGGGTTTGAAAAGTAATAAACAGCAGTGTAATTACTCCATAGCCAGCAGTTGGGATGTGTATTTCTTTAATCTGGCCACTTAAAGAAAGAAATAGCTATTCATTTGTGAACCTTTCCCAAGAAGCAATATTTTAACGCAACATTGATTTCCAAGTTTATAATACTTAAACAAATATATTATTGTTTGGTTCTAATGAGATCAGTTTATGAATTTTAAGAAACTGGAAAGATATTATAACTTTACCATGTCAGGGACTAGAATTAGAAAGAGACTGAAAGAGAGAAGATTCCACTCAATAGAAGAGAGCAAGAGAGAATATTTGTTAGCATAATAACAATTTGTTCCATTGATCCAACCACTAGAGTAAAAGCTGTAGGTATTTTTTCTTTAATAAAATATTATATTCAGATAATTTACCAAGGGTATCCAGAGCTGCAAGGTTATTATATAAGCAGAGAAATTTGTACAGGTAAAATAGTTCCAAAAATTTAAATTACCCACATGTATTTGTTTTAAAATATCACTTTCTAAAAATCATTTTGTATTATTTCATATTATGGAATGAACTAGAGTATTACCGATAATACAAGAGAAAAACTAAATCTGTAATGGTCATTCAGGAGCCTTTTCTAGAAAGTTATTGCTTTTCTATTACTCATAGAAAAACAAATATAAATAACCAATGTGACTGCTTTGATCATGTGATTTGAAGAAGTTTGTTATCAGTCAACAACCTAAGTTTAGGGAAACAATGTTAGCCTATTTATTTTTCTTTATAAATATAATTTAAATTTTACTTTTTTAAAATGTGCATTTGCTTACATAAATGTTTTATATATATATATATATATTAAAGATGCTTAGATTACATAAATGTTACACAAAAATTACAGGGATTCCCATGTTCCCCACCTCCCACACCTCCCATAACCACCCACATAAACATCTTTCATTAGTGTGGCACATCACCTGCAAAGGATATACACATCCTGGGGCTTTGCCACTAAGCATGGACCATAGTTCACATTGTAGAACACACCCTGTCCCACATAGTTCTGCATGGTATATGCTGATGTAAAATGGCCTATATCTGTCGTTGTAATGTCACTCAGGATAATTCCCAAGTCCCGAAAAAGCCCCTGTATTACAACTGCTTTTCCCTTCCCTGCCCCGAAAGTGTCTAGTGGTCACTGACTCCAACTCACTGTTATAATTTCTTCCATTTCTTGAAACACAATATGTCTACAACAGAATACCATTAAGTCCACTCTAGTCCATAGCTCTTCCCCCAATCCTGAGGAGTCTGGGATGGTGATGTCCACTCCACCTCCAAGTGAGAGTGGGCTTATATCCCATGGATATGGTGGATGGGATTATCCTGCCTGCAGCTGCAGGCTCTCACCATTCCCTGGGATAGCCGTTGTCCATCATCGTCTCCTCACCAGGTGACTTGGGTGAGTCCATTGAGCTGTAGAGTAGGAGTTGCAGCTCCACCAAGATTCCAGGCACAGCTGGCACATGGGCAGGCCAGAGGCTCCAGTCTCTGGAAGTACACCTACAAACTCCAGCATCACATATAGGTTTGAGTAGAAGGGACTGATGGACCATATGCAGGGAGGACTTATTTGAGTCCGACTCTGTCACTCTCAGGAGCACAGATTCCAAAGTAGTAAATTTTACTTTTTAATTTTAATTTGACTCATGAATACGCAGCAGTCCAAGAGGGGTGTAATTACACAGTAATGCCTAAACACAGAGGGCAATTTTGTTCTCTGCTAAGATAGTTAACAATTAACACTCAGTTTTGGTGCCAGACCAATTTATTTAATTCTATGAAGTAGGTTTGATAATTATCCCCATTTTGCAGATGAGGAAAGTAAGGCCTGAGGCACTGGAATCTCAACTAAGGCTTTTAATAACCATTTTATATATTTGTTTCCTATCACACTGCTATGGTATAGAAACAATCATGATTTTCAAAGGTTATAGATTATTGAACAGGAATAAAACAAAGTCACTGAAAATATTAGCTTTAAGATAATTTCCTGAAATGGATGCAGTCAATTTACATGATGAACCTGTAAAATACATTGTGTACGTATATATACTAGTTCATTTGTTTCTCCTATTGGATTAGTAGAGTATTCTACTAATTAGGAGTAATGTCATTAATATTTGTCTTATAACTTATAAATAAAAGAAGGAAATTTATTTTAAAATGATCTTATGGTGGTTATAAGATGTGGCCACATACTCTTTGACACTCCTCTAATTGAGAGGGCACAAACATGTGATCTTCCTAAATCTAGGCATGCTTGTGACTGCTTTAACTAAAAGTGTAGGGCAGAAGTAATGCTTTTTGACATCTGAGGTAGGTGATAAAAGGCCATGCAGTTTTCTCCTTATTTGTTGGAACATGCGTTCCTGAAGCTTTGAGCTGTCATGTAAGTTCAATTAACCCAATATCACCATGCTGTCAAGCCACATAGAGAAACCATGCGTAGGCTTTCTTGTAGACAGTCTCAGTTGAGCCCAGCCTTTGAATTGTCCCAGGCCAGGTGCCAAATATGTAAGTAAAGAAACTTCCAGATGATTCCAGTGCTCAGCCATTTAGATCTTCCCAACGAAAGCTATAAATATTTTAGAGGAGAGAAAAGTTGCCCCTACTATGTTATATCTGAGTTCCTGATCCCCAGAATCATTAAACATAATAAAATGATTGTTTTTTTATGTGTCCTTTTTTTAAAATTAATTAAAAAAATTTTTATTTTTAAAGAAGCTTTAGATTACAGAAATGTTACATAAAAAATATAAGGGATTCCCATATGCCCCACTCCCTCCCCCTCCCACACTTTCCCACATGAACGACATCCCTCATTAGTGTAGTACATTTGTTACAATTGATGAACCCGTATTGAAGCTTTGCTACTAACTATGGATACAGTTTGCATTATAGTTTACACTCTGTCCTGCCCAATTTTGTAGGCTATGACAAAATATACAATGGCCTGTATCTGTCACTGCAGTGTCATGCAGGACAACTCCAATGTCCCAAAAATGCCCCCATATTACACCTATTCTTCCCTTTTCATCCCTCAGAACCTGTGGTGGCCACTGCCTTTAAATCAATGATAAGAGTTCTTCCATTGCCAAAATAATAATAAGTTCTATAGTAGGATAATAATAAGTCTACTTTATTCCATTGTTCATTCCCCAATCTTGAGGATTTGGGGATGGTGATGCTCACTCTGCTTCTAATTGAGAGGGAGCTTAGATCCCGTGGGGCAGATGGATGGAACTATCTTGCTTGCAGTTGCAGACACTCTCTGTTCCTTGAAATGGGCGTTGTCCATCATCACTTCCTTGCATAGTTGTCCTGGGTGAGTCCAATGAACTGGAGAGTAGGTGTTGCAACTCTTCTGAGATTCAGGGCTCAACTGGCACATGGATGGATCCTATAATTAGCACTATCCTTGATAAATATATGCCCCAGAGACTTAAATCTTTGATCTGTCCATGTGCCAGTTGATTGTTGTTTTAAATTACTGCATTTTTGAGTGGTTTGTTACACAGCAATAGATAACTGGAATAGTATTCAATAATAGTTTATTGAATGATTCTCCATTATGTGAAAGGTTCTGTTGAGTAAAACGAATGAGAACTTAAATAAAAGAAACATAGTAGCCTCAATATATTTTATTGAATTCTTTCCCTCTTTGTTTAGTAATGCTGATAAGTAGGTTTTTGAAGCTGTTGTTGTGGAATTTTCCCCTGCCAGTTCGTTTATTTGTTCAACAGCAAATATTCATGGATCAACAGTTGTGTACAATTCATTATCTGAGGAATTATAAGATAGATGATGTTCATAAGATACAATCCTTATCATCAGGTTGTATGTAATATAACAGAAAAGATGCAGTTTAAATTCAGCTATGAGCAATGATGTGGAGAGAGCGAGTGTATATTCTGGGAATTTAAGAGAGATATAATTTTGCTTTTTTCTTTGGACTACACTAATAAGTTTAGCTGTGTGTCCATATGGTACAAGGAAAATGAAATGCAAAATAACCATACAAAAAGTAGAGTATCAAAATATATCTGTAGACTTTTTTAATAGGAAAAAAGAAATATTAAGACTGCATTATCTGGGAAATTCAGTTGCGAATCCTCATTTTTTCCCTTCTGATTAAGATGAAATAGTCGTCTTGAAATTGAATAATTTACTTTGCATTTAGAACATTAAGCATTTTCAAGTGGACAATTATGATATTATTTCTTAGCCACACAATTTTCACTGTTCTTTATGAGCAAGTGGGTACATTTTCGTGCATATGTTAAAACTATTACCTCTTTGATCATGAACCTACCAACTGTATCTTTTGATGTGGTAAAGAGTATTTGCACATCTAAAGTATTTCGATTTATTTGAAATGTTTTGGGAAGAATTAAAAGCTAATATTTATAAAAATCACCAAAGAAAATTTAGGTATCCTCTAATTAGGAACAGATGGCATTATTTAACCCTTGAGTAAAGAAAAACGAGGCAAATAATTAGGTATTGTGAAGGAAACCACCAATCAGCTTTCTGAGTGATTTAGTAGACTTTTTATTCAACAGAACAGTTGCTGTTTTTTAACTGGTCATTTCAAAAATGAAATAAAATTATATTTGCTCTCTTTAAAATTTTAGACCATGAGACATCCTCAGTTTATTTTTCTTGATAAAAAATAGAGAATTCCGTTGTATTAGTTATCTTTTGCTGTGTAACAAATTACCACAAACTGGGAAGCGGATGTGGTTCAAGTGGTTGGGCTCCCGTTTAGGCCCGGGTTTGATTCCTGGGGCCTCCTGGTGAAGGCAAACCGGCCCACGCAGTGCGGTGAGCTGACGCAGCAAGATGACGCAACAAAGGGAGACAAGCAGACACAGAAAAACGCACAGCAAATGGACATAGCGAGCACAAGCAGCAAGGGGGAGAGGATAAATAAATAAGTAGAATAAATCTTAAAAAAAAAAATTACCACAGACTTAGAGACTTAAAACAACACACATCACATTATCTCACAGTTCTGTGGCTCAGAAGTCTGTCTCATAGTTTTAGCTGAGTCTTCAGCAAAGCTACAAGGAAAGTGTCAGCCAGCTCAGGGATCTCATCTAAGGCTCTACTGGGGAAAGATTAGATTCCAAGCTCCTGTGGTTGTTGGCAGAATTCATTTCCTTGCTGGCTGTTTGACTGAGGGCCGCAGTTTCTTACTGGCTATTGGCCAGAGGCTGTTCTTAGTTCTTTGCCATATGGCCCTTCGTAGAATAGTTTACAACATGGCAGCTTGCTTCTTTAGAGGAACAAGGGAGAAACTCTTTCAGCAGCAATATTCCAATCTTGTGTAATATAATCACAGAAGTGACGTCCTCTCACCTTTGCTGTGTTACCTTGGTTAGATGCACGTCACAGGTCTTGACCGCATTCAAAGAGAGGGGATTACTAAAGGGCGTGAATATCAGAAGGCAGGAAATCATGGAGGCTACCTTAAAGTTTGTTTATATATCCATTATTTTTAAGGTCCCTCAATTATATCATTCTTTTCATAATCAAAGATAAGCACACATATCTTTAAATAAGCTCAGGCAAAATATATGTTTTTTTTTATATTATGTTGTCACTAAATGAAAAAATATTTGATAAATATTTAATTATTAGTGCAGGTGACAATATGTATTATTAAGTACAAATTTGCTTTATTTCAGGGATTAGGGAAATAAAATTTTATTAGGCATGATTATACACAGGGAATATGAAGTTGTAATTAATGAAACTGAAAATGATCTTTCAAGCTTACTTATTTCTTCCAAAATAGTTTCTGTATAAAATAAATTCTTAAGTTTTCCTTGAAATATTTTTAATAATTTAAGAAATTTACTATAATTATGGGATAATAAATGTCCTATAATTTCTTTAGTAGAGTACAGTCTGTTTCCTAAGAATATATTTTAGAGTAAATTAATGAATCTTTAGAACCAGTACCTTCTAAATTGTGACTTATAACTCTCATAATAAGATTGACTTATTTAGGCTGCTACAATAATCACATATGCCTATTTAGTCATCCATATAAATTTCATTTGTCTGGAATGCTGCCCATAATGCTAAATTCAGATTAAAGTTTTCAACAATGGGATTTGAAGTCAACATGAAGGCACTTTAGGGCAACTGCCTTTATGAAAAGCAGTCTGCAAACTTCCTTTCTTCACTTACTCAGACCCTACTAACAGAATTATCTCTTTTCACCAATTCTAGATTATAAGGAATTCTTTAAGCAGTTACCTTCTTTTGTCTTCACTCTTTGATCCTCATCAAAGTACAAATTTTGCATACCTAAACCTATTATACACTTACTCTTAAGTAAAAATGACTTCCCCAATTCTTGATGGTTTTTTTAGGGAGAGAGGAAGAATATCCCTGAGGTTGGAATGGGGCAGGATTGAAAGGTGTGAAGTGTGTATCAGTCAGGATAGGTCAGGTTGTGCTGTAGTAATAAACATCCCCAACCTCAGTGGCTTACAACAACAAACTAACAAATGGTTTCTTTCTTGCTAACATTATGTTCCTAATGTGGATAGGCCATGGATATATTCCACTTTTTCACTCCAGGATTCGGACTGACAAAAAATCTCTACCTAGAACATTTACAGTCTCAGGGCAGAAGGAAAAGAGAGACAGGTGCCATACTCTGGCTCTAAAAGTCCTGTTTATAACTCCTACATGACACGGACAGGTGAAGCAAGTCACATATCACGCCTGTGTTCAGCAGAGCAGGGAGAGAACTGTAATGTTTGGCAAGCAGTGATACAGCCTACCACAGAAGGTAAGAAAAAAGTTCAGAGAATCTGGGTTTAAAGAAGATATATTTGTGTATTTCAGAGCTTTGCCTATGATCAGTGCTGGGGTTTTTTTTTCTAGAAGGAAATTGTATATTTTAAAAAATTATGCATTAAAACCAACTCTGTTCCTATCTTCCATGTTTAAAGCTGAGCTTTCATGAAAGCATTTCCAAGAACACTGTATTAGTGGAATTCTTTTGGACTGTGTTATAATGGAGATAAAATTGATAGAGCTAAAATATGTGTTTTTTTTTTCCATCTGTACTTTAAAAATGTCAGTAGTTCAAAAACAAAGCATAACTTTCTGGGGAGCAGGAGAGGTGGAGTGTGGATGGGTGTGGAGCAACATTTTGAAATCTTTTCCCAAAAATCACAGGGGGCAATCTCAAGATATGAAAGGTTATTCTTAGCTGCATTTTCTATATATATATTTCTATTAGTCTATGAATTAAAATTAGCCAAATAGATGGAGAGTAATAGAATGCTTTGTATTGAAAAAAGAAAATACAGTTGGGAATAATTCTCTAACTTCTGGATAAATATTCAATAAGGAACCGGTATCTGTATGGAGAAGGAGGAAATGCCCTAAGTGGGTTAGGCCAGCAAAGTAGGGCTAAGGTTTACCACCACCCTGCCCACCTCAACTTCTATCCATTCTGTGTTGTCAGGTAGCTCTATTCCACACCACACACTGAACCTCCTGGTTGGTTTAGGAAGTTTAAATGTATCACTGCAAGTACATCGTTACTGCTTGAAAAATGATTCCAAGCATGCACCAACTAATAGCATCATCTTGGTATTTAAAGGGGAGAACAAAATTATTAATCTTTCATCTAGATTTGTGTCAGTCCAAGGTGAAAAAAGAAACTGGCACATTTCACCAAATTAAGAATTAACAAAAATTTCTGGATTTTTCCCTTTTAACATAAATGGGATCATTATCTTTCTGGACATTCTGAACTGATTATTAAGTTATGTGTATGTTAGTTTTTCCTGTGTGTAATTACTGATTTAGAATTAATGTGTTATATAAAATTAGCTACAGGATTTTACATATTATTTATCCTTGCACTATGTCTGGTATATAATTGTTCATTTGGAAAAAATCTGGTTTCAATTCCATAAATGTAAAAAAAAATGTTGGGAAGTCAAATCTCCTTTGATGCTTAGAGCCACCTATCCTTATACTATATTCTCAAGGAAATCAAGGACCATTCAGCTATGGTCTTTTCTCTGTGCTTTTTAAATAAAGTCATGTTAGATCACAATGTCATAATCTTTTTTGAATTAGTAAAAAAGAAGTTAAACAAATCTATCTTTCATTTGAGGGTATATTCATTCCATTGTCAAACTATCAGTAGTTGTAGGAATTCTTCAAATCAAAACATGATTTATATAATTACTGTATTATGATTAGCTTTATTAAAGGACTGAAGATGTTTTAATGATGTGTGATGAATGAAAGAAGATGAAGTGTGAAGAAGTTGTCTGTAGAGAAAACTACTGAATATTGAATTCAGTTATAGTTATTGTCAAATATTCTTTTCATAGGATTGAATCCAAAGGCAAGACATTTTACTTCTTAAAACTCTACTGAGGTGTATTTTGAGAATGACCTACATAATGAATTTTCAAAATTCTTTTTAGCCTTTGCAAAAAACGTTTGTGGCTTAATTACTTTGCTTTTCAGTTTATATTCATGCTTATTATTATTGGTTTTCCTTTGGTCAATTCATAAGACTCTCTTGTATAGTTATTGGTTTTCTAGATGTTCTTTAAATCTGCATTATTTTATTTGTGGTTACTAACAACTTGCTTTTCAACAGATGGTTCATATTTCCGTTCATAACTATTAGAGGAGGAATTTGAAGTTAAAACATTATTTTAATCATATATTTTTAGAACCCTTCAAAAACACGTGTTCCTTTAGAAATTGGATAAGTGTGAGTATTAACGTCTATTATTTTATACAGTTAATTCACCATCAGATTTAATTATGCAGAACGTAAAGACCAAGCATGTTTTGGTGCTTCAGTACGTGAGTGGAAAATAACTCAATAAAACATACATTTCCAATTCTTCAAGTAGCATTTAATGTTAAGGTCAATGTCTACTTTACAAAACAATTTTTGCACATTCATTAACATCTAGTTTCTTTATCTCCATACATCCCTAAAATGCTGTTAAGTTTATTCTCAATTTATTTTTGGACTTGATTTCATTCACAGATTGCTTACATTTCTATATGTTCCTCTTGCCTTAACTGTCTTTTGGACATTATGGCCCCTATCCCAGGGAAGGCAGCAAAGAGGTTTTCCATGTGCTCGTTTGAATCTTTAGGGTGTATTTGATGGAAAACAAAGCCTTAACAAAGGTTTGGAGTGATTAGGTTCATTTATCTGTGAAATTCATTTGTCTATACCAGGAGAACCACCTGGGGATCTTGTTAAGATGCCAAGCCTGATTCTGTAGATCTGGGATGGAGCCTGAGATTCTGGATTTCCAGCAAGTTTCCACGTGACGTCCATGCTGCTGGCCCATGGATTGGGCCATGTTTTGAGTCTCAAGCCTGTGGGGCTTGAGATAGCCATACCAATGAGGCTAATTTAGACCAAACCTGCCTTTCTTTTAGCAGACTGTTGACATTTATGCATTCTTCGTGTTATTTTTAATTAACTGATAAAAAGTCTGCAAATTAGAAATTCTAGATGCACAGTCCATTATTTTCTAGGAACTCAACTACTTTCTGAGAGGAGGTTATAATTATTGAGGTTATTTCTTTCAGGCCTTAATTGCTTGACTGAAATCCCTGTGCTAAGTCATTCAGGGAACGATCTCTGAAACCATGAAATTATTACACCCACTCTGTAAAGAATATTACTTATGCCATTCTGCTCTAAGAGAGCGTTTTTTTCTTTCAGACCCTTACTCATAACCAGCATGCTGTACTTGATGTGGGGATACATTTTCTGTGATGCAAATCAAGATACGGCCTCTCTCTAACATGCTCTCATATTTAATTTCAATTGTCAAACAACTGGGCTTATTATGAGTCAGCATGTGAAGGCATAAAACATACATAGTCCTCTTAAATTTGGCTATATTTACTGGTTGCCTGCTGTAAAGGTAGTTATTTACTTGAAGTTATATATACAGTTCCTTTCATAAATCCATCCAGTTTCCTTTTCTGACTTTGAATCATAACTGATATGCTCAAGGATTTTATTTTTTATTTAGCCAAAAAATAATTAATTGGACAGTTTGTGTTTAATGTGAAACTAATCAATGGTAAGAAAAGTTAAGACAGAAATTTGCAAATATTAATGAATAAAATAAGCTCTGAGATTCATAGTTAGGAGTATCTCTTAAAGCTTACTGAGTTTATGCTTGTCAACTTTAGTCTTTCAATTAATTCAGTTTTTAAATATTCTGCATCTTTAGCCTATGGAATGGTGGGCCATTTTATTTTTTTCTACCTGAGGCTATTTAAGAAATATATTTATTACAATTAGATGTATCACTTGATCTCTCTGTCATTGAAAATAGTAATTAGTACCATAATTTTGGAGTATCTGAATGTCAGAAGACTTATATAAGATAATTACCCATCATTTATAATCTTTGTTAAACTCTGTTAGGTTGCATGGATAAATGTCCATCTTTTAGATGGGGAAGCTCCCCCAAAATAGTCAGGTTTAGGGTGACAGATTGTTCGTTTATCTTAACATAATGTGGAAGAAATAAGCCGGTCTTATATTTTTCTACTTTAATTTAGGGCTGCTTATGATGATTTGGAGTGTTTTAGGCTCATTGAACATAATGTACTTCATTTCCAATGTAGATATCTGAGAGACGATGAATGATGGGTGCTAGTATTTTCTGGCCAGACCATGGGTGCCTGGTGAGAAGTTTCGACTTGGATTTGGTTCAAGGTAGCTTTATATATTTTGTGTCCAAAAACAAGCAAGGCAAAGATATAAATAAGCTAAAGGCGCAAGAGGTTGTCAAGATAGTTTTTCCCTTGTATGGTCCCGTTGATACAAGAAAGGCATCCTACCTTTCCTACTTGTAGCCACATCAGCATAGAAAATGATTTATTCTTCCAGATAAGGCCATGATTCTGCTGCTCAGCAAGCTGATCACCCAGGCTCAAGCTGAGAGTTCTGGGTCTTGAATTCCTACTTGTGCAAGAATTAGAGTACGTTCTTTTTACCTACACCATGCTTTGTCCTGAGCTTTTTCTGTTTCCATCCACTTTGGAACTTTCCATGAGCAGGCCTGGTCACAGGTGTTACTCCTAGTATAAGATTAATATTGTGTCAAGGAGATTATTAATAAAATTTAGAACTCTTGTGGGAGAAAAGTTGAGAGTGAAATCAGCAAAAGGGGCTCAGAATAAACATTGTAAAATTAGAAAATTACAAGCATATGGGCAACTATTCAGGCATTAAAAAGCACAGAAAGTATAATTTTAAGAAATACCAAAGCTTTCATTTTTAGACCAAGTTTCATAATTTAAATAATTTCATTACATTGCCACCTTCATAATCTTGAAATATTATTGTATGTTTTCTTAAATGTAAAATAGTCCTTCATAAGTTATATCAAAGAGACCAGGATGTCTTTAGTTACTGTGCAGTTAGCCAGTTCTTTATTTTTCAGAGAAAGTTACAGGTGCTGTCCATATTTTATCTAATGTTATCCAAGAACAGTGCTGTTCAATTGAACTGTCAATGATAAGAAAGATGCTTACTATCTTTGCTGTCCAATTAAGTAGACACTAGCCATATGTGGTTATTGAGCTACTGAAATGTGGCTAGTAAAATTGAGGAACTGAATTTTTAGTTTTATTTTAATTAATTTGAAATTTAAATATACATGTGTGGCTAGTGGCTACCATATTAGACAGCACAATTCAAGAGAATGTCAGAAATTTCATAAATATTTGTTGACTGAATGGTTTATTATTTCTCCATGGCAGTGTCATATACATACTTGTATATGCCCTTTAATCAGTTGATTAATAAAGTGAGGTGAAATGAAAAATTCACTGTTTACCAGCTCTTACTAAAAAGTCATTTCATTTGTCTGGAGATAACCTTCAACAGGAAGCACTCAGGTGGTTGCTAGTTCTTTGATAATGTCAAATTAGCTTGCTTGAGTATTTGTAAGATCAGTACTATAAGATCCAGCATGATTGTGCTATATGCCAAAAACGGGAAGCCTAGGCCATCGGTAAGGTGAGCTTTAAGCTAGTCCGGTCATATGACAATATCTCATATGGAGGATTCCCTGAATGTTGCATGAACTCTGTAGTCAGATTGTCTAAATTCACACTTCATCTTAAACAATTTACAAGCTGTCTGACTTGAGACTGTTTACCCAACTGTTGTAATTCTCAGTTTAGAGAGTTACCTGTAACATGGGGGAAACTATAACACCCACCTTCTGGAGTTGTTAGGAAGATTAAATGTGTTCAGATCATTAAAGCAGAGTGTCTGACACTTTGTGAGTACCATAACAGTAGATGTCAGACAAATGAAATGTGCGTTTCATGTAAAATATAGCATGCAGTCATCAGTCACCATTGATAGTCTACTGAATGTTGTTTTTTGAACGTTAGCTGTATTTCTACAACATAGGCAAGTACTTATCAGTGATTTGGATAATATGTCCATAACCTGTGGAGTCTGAGTGAGTCCTTGGCTCGGGGAATATCTGGATGATGCTTGTATTGAAGAGAACACACGTAAGCTGATTGGGGAGGTGTACTAGTGTTACCTAAACAAAAAGTCAGGACATAAACATCGTACTAGCAGATGTCTTTTTCCCAGGGATTTGCCAAGATTGGATTAAATCACTGTCAAGTTTCCCCGAAGAGTGTGCTGGGGAATGACTAATTACATTGGAGGTTTAAAGATGTTGAAAGATAAAAGATTTTATGTTCAAGTATGTCTGAGAATTGCTAACAAACAAAAAAGTTAATTATACTTCTTTATGGTAGATCTACTTAGAGTCTTTCATATATCAATGTGCTTTGTGACTCTCCAAACTCATTTAACCATGAAACCCTTTAATTTAATAGGCATTGTGAGGGACTTATGTCCAGTATAATTTGAGACACTGTGAAATAAATCAAACACACTAAAGAACCTCTAAACAAATACTATTATTTGTTGGTAAATGTATAAAATTGTACCTTTAATCTTTGCATGTAATTTACTTTTTAACTACAAATTTGATTTTGAAAGCAATTATGATTTTTGCATTATAATAATTACTACCACTTCAAGAATTTTACAAAGGCAATATACCATATATCTATAGTAAACACACTATTTCTTTGTGATCTTGTGCAGGTAATTAAATGTCTCCTGGTTTGGATTCTTTATAAAATAGACTTACTGCATTTGTATAGAAGTAAAATGCTGAAATAGAAAATATTTTAGTTTTCTTTCAATTCTGATATCTATGAGTATATTAATTTTGAGCCATGTTTACATCAAAAACATATTGGATAGTTTAAGGAAAGATGGTTTTATGTATTGCTTGCCTTCCCTTGCTATACATATAGGAGGAGTTGAATTGGCTAAAATGTTTAAAAATGGAATCAAAATATTTACAATATTATCATGTATATATGAAACAAATATGACATTTCACCAAGTTTTAAATAAGTTTTCAGAATTTGGTAAGCATAAAGGAAGATATTTTCATTTCTTAATATGTAACTATTTGATTTTTTAATCAACGTTGTCTACTTCTAAAATGACAGAACTTCAAAAATAGATGCACCTTTGGCCAATGGCTTGTGAAAAACATTATTTTGCAAGAATATTTGGGATTTCAGTGATACTTCAAGTGTTCTAGAAATATTATAAAAAAATAAAACAAGCATATAGGCTACTTTTTTCCTAGAACTTATTCAAACAGTATGACGTCCCTATGGCAATATAAAAACAGTCTTTTGAAATGTGGTGTGTAGAAACAAACAACAAAAAAAAATTGAAGAAAAATTTTTTTTCTTGTTTGTGTTTTTTAGAAGATATTTCAGCTTTTTCCCCCCTATATTCCTGCTTTGCACAGGCAACAAAAGCTCATAGTCATTTCCATTGAGAAGAACCAAGAACTAGTGAAAGAGAGAACATCTATGACCTATAATACTCATTTAGGTCATTTCAGTGCTGGGGATTTCCCTTTTTTCCTCCAAACATTTTATTATTTTTTTCTATTTAAATGAAAATAGCCCTGAACATTACTTCATAATGTCATCAACTGTGCTAAAGGATTTTCCTCATCTTTGACTAGCTCCAGCCCTCTTGGAGCAGGGTAACAGGAGGGCATAGGGCATACATAGCAAGGATGTAAGGCATTCCAGCAATAGCCTCTGGATCCTAGGACAGCGGTTTTGGAAGTGACAGATGCAGGCATAGACAATCTCTGGTGAACCTGACCCCTTGTTAGAATGTAAAACCTAAAGTGCTATTCAAATATTCTTACCTTAAATCTTCTTAAATGAATTGCAATTGAATAATTTAACAAATGTTTATTAAGCATCTTCTATATATAAACATTAAGGGAGGTGCCTGTAACAGTAACTCAATTCATGTTTGTTGAATGAATGAATGAATGAATGCACTGATGACCCCTGTCCTCAAAGCACATATAACATAATAGGAGAAACAGAGTTGTTTAAAACTAATTGAAATCCAAGCTGTGGGAGCACAAGTTCAACCAGGCCTACCTGGTTAAATGTAGGAATAATTTTATTTAGGAAGTGGTTTTTAAATTGAACCATAAGAATGAGTAAGAGTTTAAGATACAGAGAAAGAAAAAGGCATTCTGGGTGAACAGAATACCAAGAATAAAGACCCAGATATGGCAGAAAGGAGGATGTGTTTGGGAAAGGTAAATGGTCTGATGGTGTGCCTGATGTGTGAAAACCTTGAATAGGTTTTTTTTTTGTGTGTATTAGTTTCTCTTTCCATGTTAGAGAATGATAATTGCTCCCCTATAGTCATTCTTTCTTTTCTGTTTGCTAGCAGAACCCCAGTGTCCTGAATTCATTTGCAACTATGTGGCAATGTGACCAAATACTAGACAATAAAATGAATGCAGAAATTTAGTGTAGTCCTTTGCTGAAGACCTAAAGAGGAAGAGACATTCCTTCTTCTCCTTTTTCTCTTATCTCTCCATTTTGCTAACTGGATGTAAGTGTGATGGGCTAGAGCTCCAGCAGATATCATGAGCCTTGAAAATAAAGGTTATATGCTAAGGATGATGTCCTTCAGCCTGGGAACCTGATGATTACAGGGGCTACTAAACTATTGTGGACCGCTTAGCACCAAACTTTTTCTTTTTTCTTTTTTAAACATTTGAAATAAACTACCTGCTTTGAGCCACTATTATTTGGGATTTTACTGTTACATGTAGCTAAATGTAACTCTAATTTATATACTCCCCCAACAAAGCCTAATTCTCCTGGAGTTTATAATCTAAAACACTAGATTCTCTAATTCTGTTCTGTTTGTTAGTTACATCTATAGGATTACGTAATGGAGGGCTGTTACTACCTAAGGAATGAGTGTGTGAAAGTGTGAATAAATGACTGAAAATATATATGGCAGTGAAATTGCTGAAGAAATTTATCAACTGTAGTGATGTCATTTGGTTTCTTCATATTTAGAGCCTAGGATATTTATAGTATCAATTTGTAGACCTCACTTCATCTACACAAAGAAGTCTCAGATTACAAGGATATAGGAATTCCATCATATGTATGTATTGGTAGAGTACTTATATATGTGTCTCTGTTTGTTTGTTAAAGGAAGAGGGTACAATATTAAATGAAAATTGAATCTAATACACTATACCATTTCACTACTTCAAATTAGCCACATAACAGTCTTGAAGTTGCATATAGAATGACAAATATGATTGCTGTTTACCATTTTAATTTATTTTTTCCACTTTATTCCTTGTCTTCAAAGTTATTCCTTTACTTCAGAATTACTTATGGCCCTGAAGAATCCTTATCTAAAATTTAAAAAAATTTAAGAGTTTTTTTTCTTAAACCTACACACATATTCTTTATACTATGGGCAATGTAGACTGTGTTGGGGATGCCAGCTCCGCTGCTTTCTAGCTGTGATCTTGAGCAAGCTATTTAAACTTTCCCTGTTTTAATTTCTTTATAGGTAAAATGAGGACACTAACAGCTCCTTCCTCAGAGGGTCAGCTGAGTTAATACATGGAAAGTGCTTGTTTGGTGCCTGGTACCATGTAAACACTATCAAATATCTATGGTTAGTATAATGGAGATCCTTTCTTTCATGAGAAGTTAGAGTTTAGAGTTTATCCATGTATAAAATGATACACAATGTAAATTGTTAGGGAAGCATATTAGACGAAGAAACAGGGATTTTGTGTAGATTAAAGTGATTGGAGTCTGGAGGATGGATTGGAACAAGGAAGAATGAGAAGTGCTGGAACATCATTTGACTAGCACTGTAGCTTTTACATGAGGTGACCAGAATGATACCAGTAAGATTTCATTCATTTACTTGGCATAAGAATTGTGCTAAGCACTGAACTAGCTAGGCCAAATAAATATCAGCCCTTTTTCTTTCCTCTGAACTTACTCAAATCAAGTATTTTTCTCCCATGAGGATGAGAATTGCTAACTTATTTCAGAGTGATAGAGGTCACCATTATTCCCCACTCTTTGACAAGACAAGGCCAAGCACCAAACAGAGAATCAGAATCTGTATTTGCAGCAAAAGGTAAGCCACCTGCAGGCTCCTGGGTACGCTCTCCCGTGCTGCAAGGCAGCGCTGTTAATTCTTCACTTGCTAGAACACAGTGATTACTCACCAATAAAATGTGATAGAAGAGGATTTGTTTTCGAATAATGACTTCCATACTCAAAACATCCCCAAACTCTTTGCAGATCAGTGATTGAAGAGCTCTGTGTCATCCTCCCACCTGCTCAGGAATAACTGAAACCTCTAACAGCATTTATTTTTCGAGCCAAGTGAGATCACAAGGGGGAGAGACTAGAGTGGAGGTGTATTTGGCATGAATTTAAATGATATCTTGAATAAAACGGATCTGTAAAGCAATTTTTAAACGGTTGCTGTCGCCATTGTTTCTTCTACGATCTCCTTAATCAATGATACAGCCCGGATGCATATTCATGCAAGCATGCTTTCCACCACTTAGCTTTTACATGCAACACAATTTGAAATGCCTTTAAGAATGTGTCCCTGAACCCGCTTTCAAGAGGAAAAACCAATTGATTTCAAAATGTAGGATGCTCTATACAGTGTAAGCAATTACAGAAAAAAATATTGCAGCTGGATAAGGGAAAAATAAAACATTATCTTTATTTTACTTTACTGCTAGGGAAAGACTAATCCATAGCAGTACTTTTCAGACTTGCTAAAGTGCTGATCCTGATTCGGTGGGAAGTGGTTAGCATCTGAGAGTGTTTCTAACAAGGTTCCAGGTGATGCTGACGATGGTGATGCTGGGTTTTGGGCTGTCCTCAGACTAGCAAGGATCTATGGCCTGACTGCAGAACTTTCTAATAGATGAGAGCAAATGATCAAATACAGGCTCTTCTGAACCCCACTCTTTCACAGGGTTTCCCTGTGGTCAGTGCACCATGCTTCTAGCATTTGGAAGTTCAATCTGAAAAAAAATCACAGCTGCTTCTATTCACATTCCGAGTACCAAATATGAAGTCAAACCACCACACATTTTTGAAGCATCATGAGTCTAGCATGAGTTTTGTGACTTATGTTTAAAAACAATCAGTATAATCTAATGATGGAGACTTCCTTGTAAGTCAGTAATGATTACTTTCTTACAGAGAAACTTCCACGAAATTACCTCAGAACCATCTTTTATCCAGAGAAGACTGTAAAGTATAATTTCTCTTCATCGTCTTCACCAAACAACCTTTCTAAAATGCTGACAGCCTTGTGCAGGACCACAGAGAGTAAATGAAGCAGATACCCCACGATTCCTCAGAGTGTCTGCAGCTGGCGGGCCTTCGGGGTCCGGAACCCTCCTCAAAGGGTTTCAGGTCCCTTGTACCACTCAAGCTTTGAAAGTTCTCTGAATCATTAGCATCTTCCCACTATTATCAGGACCCATCTCTGTACTTAAACAGTTCACCTCAAACCCCTCTAAAATGTAGATGCCTGAGGACAATTGTGGAGGTGCACTTGACGGTGGGAAGCATGCGCGTGATGAAGGGTCACCAAAGGCAAGAAATGGATAAAAGCAGTGAAAAGGCCTATATGGCTACAAGGAGTTATCAGTGTACTGACATGTTTTCCATTCAGTACATCAGAACTTGAAGCTTTGAGATTGTGTTTGCTCACTCCCCCCACACCAGCTCATTTGAGATTGATGAGCTCATAAAAGAGAGTCCCTGATGTTAGCAGCATTCATAGGGTGCTTTACAATTTACAAAGCTTTTCACATGAATTGTCTCAACAACCCATGTAGACCAACTCATCTGAAGTCACTTGACTAGTGAGTATTAAAAGTTCCAGGTCAGGGCTTTGACTGCTAGAAAAATGTTGTTAAATACTCACTACCTACCCTTCAAACATAGAGTAATATTTTAACTGAGAATATCGTCTAAATCCTGATTTTCTTCTTTACATTTTATGTAGGAATGTTTCTTTTATTTTCCTAATTTAAACCAAAATTTTGTATCATTACAGAAAAAAAATCCCATCTCATGAGCAAATTGGAGCTATGCCTTCAATTTCTCAGATAAATTTTTCATTCTTTATGATCGCCTTATTGGTATGCTTAACAAGGAAATAATACTCTATAAATCCTAATCCTCAACCATCTTCATTTCAAGGTATACCATACTCTTCTATGCTGTTTTTGCATCAAATACAAATAACTTAAGACAACTTTGCAAGCAAAATATTTCCAAAAATTTACATAAAGTGGCTTTTGTTTTGTGTTTAAAGGCAGGGTGTCTCTGTGTCATCCTGCCTTTTACTCAGAAATAACTGGAACCAGTAACAGCATGTATCTGTACCACAGCCTGGGTTCAAATCCTGCCTTCAGGATTTGCTAGTTTTTCGTGATTTTCTAAACTATGGGAAAAGTAATTTTCTTCTCTAACTCCTTTATCCTTAAAATGAAACTAATAGCAGAACATATTCTAAAGTAAGCATCATTGAATGCTAGTTCTTTTAATTATTATTGTCATTTCACGTATCTTATGTCATTATTCCTTGACTCATATTATTATGTATATACATCAAACCTGTTTTTAATAACCGGCCAAGTCGAGTCACTCGTTTGCTTGCCAGTCTTGTGCCTGTTTCTAAGTTTGGTTAAATGGGTTTAGCTATAATGTTCCTTCAAAATAGGTGTCACACAACACTCAAGTGACAAAAATCCCCGATTCCCTCATTCTCAGGACAGAATGGGGTGAAAATAAGGGGCAGACCCAAAATCAGGTTTATTCCTCTAATTTCCAGGGGAGTGGGTTGGAGGACAAAATGGCTCTTTTTATTAATTGAAGTGAGTCATGCACATTTGTAAGAACTTTTGCAGTGCAGAAAGTTATGGAATGTGGGGAATGCAAAGGTCAATCTGTGATCCCACCATGCAAAGGGGAGATTTAGATAGCTTGGTAAAGAAATTTTGAGGGTTATTTTCTGTGTTGGTAAGAATAGATCAGTGTTTTTATGTGATATTTTAAGTGTAGACTCATGTGCTTATATGCTTTGGGGAGCTCCATGTTTTCATCTGACAATATTTCATGACAATTATCTTGGTAAATGATATCATGCTACTCAAAAGGAAATATAAGTAATTAACTCTATATCAGACATCATGGATGGTCTATAATCATATATTTCTGTGAAAGAAAGAAAAGGAGAAGGGAGGGACTTAAATATATACAGCTGCTCAGTTCCAAAGTTAGTCTTTAAAGGCCATAATTTATAGCATGTCTCATATAAATTATCCCCCTTTTCTTCTCCTGTGCTATTTGCTGTCATATTAAACCTGGAATTAGTTTGGTGTTCATGCTTCGTTTCCTTAGGAACCTTTCTGAGTGATTCGTTATACAGGAAATTATCATCCCACAGTTAGGAAGGTAACGTTACAGATGAATAAAGTTTTGACAGAATTTTCAAAATTAAATTGCATACCATTTCCTTAGCAAAGTTGAAATACCTTAATGTATAGGTACCTGGGAGAGTTACCTTTATCATTCAAATAGGGGATATGAGAATGAAAAATGATTTCAGAAATTGGAAGAGTGGAGCTTCTCTCCAGGCAAGCAATCCAGCTGCCTGGGGTAACATTTAGACATGAAATTCAGAATGTTTTTAATTATACTAGTTAATTGTTTACCCAGTTACTGCATTATTAATTTCGAACCTTGTTGGACCAGTACCCTGATGTCTGCTATCTCACAGCTTGGCTGATAATTCAGAGCATGATTCATCATATTTTTTCCCCAAAAATCTTGACATCAATGTAAGAGCTTGTCTTTTATTGAAAAAAATATACAAAAAATGCAGCCTCATCTTCTCTGACTCAAAGATAAAAAGAAAATGGCCTAATTTAATATTAGGATTTAAGTTTCTTTACCAAAATTGTGATAATTAATACATATACTGGTCAGTGGCATTACTAAAATAAAAAAGATCATATCTCAACTATGTAAAATATGGAAAATGTAACATTTATTAAGAGGAGAAAGTAAAATGATGTCATGAAGCAATACCTTCTCAAGGAAAACATTATAGTGGCATTAGCTAATGGGGGTTAGAAATCTTGGTTTTTGTTTTAGCATTTTTCATTAATTGGTTGAAAATCTTTGACTTATTATTTAATCTTCTGGTCTTCCAGTGATTTGTCAAGTAACTGATTTTTAATAGTTTTCAATTTGAGAGGATTTTAGAAGGTGTCAGTGGCCATTGACCATGAAGAAAAGATAAAGTGAAACATGGCAAAAAAATTCTTAAAAATGAATCTGATAGTTCATCATGATGGGGAGATTTAAATGTAGATGATTAGTTTTAACAGTTAATTGTAATGGTGTAATAAGAGCACTTGCAAGAATAGTTTTATAAAAAATAATTCTATAGAAAGAGAAACAAAGGAAGGGGAAGTGATACTTCCTCCAGTTAATACACAGTGCAAGGCAGACAGCTTACTTTGAACTGAATATAAAATACTAATAATATTCATATAAGTATTCAGCCAACAATAATTAAATATATAGTATGTGCCAGGCACTGTATAGGTCGCAATTAAACACAGATTAGCTGATTAGCAATATAAACTTACTTCTTGTTCTCAAAGCATTTCAAATAATTTAGTAGAAGGGATGGGATGCTCTCAGAACAGATAGAAGGGTCTCAACCAGGAGGTGACATCTACACAGAGAAGTGGAGAATGGATTTGAGTTAGCCTGGAAAGTGGGCATATGTTCAAAACACTAGAGGGACCATGGCCTATTTGAGGAACTAAAAAAGTTTGTCAGATGGTAGAATTTGAGACAGGGAACAGGGGTGGATATAGAGGCCTGTAGGCATCATGCTCATGAAGTTAAGGTTTGGATTTTATTCTAACTGCAATGGGAAGCTACTGAAAGATTTTAAGAAGAGACATCACATAATCGTTTTATTGTTTTAAAAAGATCTATCTTCTGCAACTTGAGCCAGAGGCCGGAAGACAGCAATGCTGAAGCAAGGAAGATTAGTGAGATGGCTCTTGTAATAAGCCAGGCGATGGATGGCAAAGGCCAAATTAGATGGAGGCCGTGCGGACGGAAGGAAGTAATCAGATTCCACTGGCATTTAGTAGTTAAAAGGGACAAGACATGATGGATGTTAAGGAGAAAGAAGAAAGAGGTGTCAAGGAGGACTCCCAGCATTCCAATTCAGGCAAATAAGGAACCAGTGGTATCTTTCCATAAGGGAGGAAAGACAGGCAGGTTTGAGGATAAACTGAGTGATAATAGTATAGAGTTTAATATTATACATGTTCAATTTGAGATGTCCATGGGAACCAAGTGGGGTAAGAAAATCTTCATTACATACCTCCAAATATGAATATTTCAATTATATATTATATGCATATACATTGTCAATCTATATTTACACAACAATATTTACATAAGAGGGGATAAAGATGAAGTAAAATATTTTAAAATATTTTTATTTCATCCATTAATGATAAAGAATATCTTTGTTTTCTTTTAAATAAAATGGATAAAATATATGCAATATAATAGTAACATGTTAATTATAAACTTTGAGACTTATGGGATTCAATTTCCATCATTATTTTGAAAATATTGTTTAATATTTGGTGATTAAAGCTCTTGGAAAATCTAAGTCTAAGTCCAGTTCATGTCAAAATTTTTGGTTTTAATATTGGTTGTGATAGTTGAAAGGTTTCCACAAATAAATGGTTCCAAATAGAAGAAGAGCATTATGGACTTTATTTATTAAAACATTAGATTCATTTTAAAATCTATCCACCAATTATATAAATATTCTACCTCAAACTATAGAAATGTAGCTGTTGAATTCGTATCTTCTTTAAAATTAATCAGATGTACTTGAAAACTGAAAAGAAGGAGTTGAATTTTTGGATTATTCATAAATGGAGTTAAATTCTTTGGAATATTTTGAAATGTATTAGAATGGTCTGTGTCTGGACAGAGCGGAATGGTGGCATACATTGTTTTCAGTGACAAAGACCAAACACTGAAAATATTTCTTAACAACTTTTTTTCATAATAATTTCTCCAAAGCATAAATCAGTTACTCTACTTTCTCATTCATCATTAAACAATCACCTTTTTTGAAAGTGCAATTAAGTAAATAAATTCTCAAACCCAGTCACAGATTTTCTATTCATGTTCTTCTGAATCACAGCAGTAGTCAGAAAATTTAGAATGTTCCTTTTTTTTTTCTAAAAAACAAAACAAAACAAAAAGTCTACATTCCCCCTTTGAAATTGACAGTGCTTTTATACTTTGACGTGAGAAAAACTACCAAATCTCTACACGGCACAATATTTTGTCATAGTGACTTTTCATTACTTTCCAAAGTATTATAAATGGCTGCTATTTTTAATGTATCGTTTCTCTAAACTATAAAAAATTGTCTATATTTATTCTGTTCTCAGACTTAATTTTTTAAAATGTCCTGCTAATTTTAATGGTTTCATTTTTCTTCAAGTAATATATCAAGGACATTTAAGGCAAGGTTCATTGTAGTTAATAGTGGTCAATAAAATCCAGAGCTGAAATAGCTTTCTTGATAATTTGGAGTTTTTGAGCTGCCTCTTACCAGTTCTGAATGAATTGTCTTTGTTTTTTACCTTGAAGTGTGGATAATGAAAAACTCTTATTCACAGGAAGAAAAGTATCAACACTGCTATTTTCTTGTCATTTGCTTGTGTGCCCATTTTCAAGACTATCTTCAATCCTTGTTTCTTTACAGGGATCTTTTTTGGCTCTGGTTATAATTATATACTGTAATCCATAGTGCCAGAGTGAGGTCAACACTGTCCACCCCTCCATCCTGTGGAACAGTCCCATTTCCCTTAGGAACCTCATGTACTTTGTGTGACATGGGATAATCTGAAATAAGGACAGCGTAGGCACCAGTTTCAATCCAAAGATTAAATATTAGTAAAGCTAAATTTCATCCATATTACAAAATAAAAGTATAAATAGAGAAACTAATGTTTTCTTATTGTACCCTAGTGAATCACCTGGCGCACACACTGTGTTGCTTGTACCTTACTTTGGAGACCTGCACTCCAAAAGATAATTAAATTCATGAGAATGGATATGATCAGGGATATTTGAGTGAAAAAAGAGAAGTGGGGCAAGGCCAAAATTTGAGTTGTAGAAACACCATTGAAGAGAAACAAAGAGACGAAAAAAGGGCAGTCCATAAAATGAAATGAGGAGATGTCAAAGAGGAAAGGAGAGAGGAGGATGCAGTGTCAGGGAAACTATGGAAGACAGATGGCACAAATTGTCTGGAATAGTTAACTTTAAAGCCTCCTGATGGAGAGTAAGATAAGGAATGAGAAGGCAATCTTTATAGACCTCCAAACGTGTAGTTTCTTCAAGTGGAGATGGCAGAAGCCAATTGGAAAT
>JAQZBX010025351.1:0-29598 GCA_029593785.1 Cabassous unicinctus
ATTGCTAATATCTGACCACTTTTGACCTATAAAAATGGCAGTTTCATATGATTCGACATAATAGTTCTATCAGGAATAAGGAGGAAATGAGACAAAGGAGGCCCAGAGAAGCTAGGTGACTGCCAGAGTGTTAGATTGGAACTTAGGTGTGTCTGGTTCAATGTCTCTTCGCCTTCTCTCTCTTGCCTTTGCTAAGATATGCAATCTGGGGCACGTAAAGAAAGGAATTGGAAGCGTTCAGATCATAAGAGTGAGAAAATGGGTGCCGGTGTCCCTAATGGCCCTGGGATCCTAGTCTCTGCTTCATTCACTTATACTCAAAAAAAAATTTTTTTTTAAAATCATTGTTATGGTATTAGGTAAAATCCTTGTCTCCAGCACCCCTTTTTATTCTTGGACAATTCGCTGAGACCTCAGTTTTCCCACACATGAAGTGGGAGCTATGATCTTGGAGGGCCCTTCTTGTCTCCTTAATTCTGATTGTTTAAAAAAAATAACTTACATTTGCAAAGCATTTCACAGCTTCCCAAAGGCTCTCTAATCATTGTTTGGTTTGACACTTTCTACATCCTGATGAGATGGAAATTATTATCCCCATGTTTTATTTTATTTTTTTAATATATTTTTTATTTATTTTTAAAAGATACTTAGATTACATAAAATAATATAAGGGATTCCCATATGCCCCACTCCCCACATCTCCCGATTTCCCCCACATTAACAACTTCTTTCATTAGTGTGGCACATTCATAGCACTTGATGAACACATTTTGGAGCATTGCCACTAAGCATGGATTATAGTTTACGTTGTAGTTTACACTGTCTCCCACTCAATTCTGTAGGTTATGGCAAGATATATAATGGCCTGTATCTGTCATTGCAATGTCACTCAGGTCAATTCCAAGTCTGGAAAATGCCCCCATATTGCACCTCTTTTTCTCTCTCCCTGACTATGGCACCTCCAGTGGCCACTGTCTCCACATCAATGATATAATTTCTTCCATTACTAGAATCACAATAAGTCTATAGTAGAATACCAGCAAGTCTAGTCCATATTTTATTCCCCAATCCTGAGGATTTTGGGATGGTGATGCCCACTCCGCTTCTAATTGAGAGGGGGCTTCGACCCCACGTGGCTGATGGATAGGACTCTCTTGCTTGCGGTTGTAGACTCTCTCAGTCCCTTGGTGTGGTGGTTGTCAATCCTCACCTCCTTGTTAGTTGTCCTGGATGAGTCCAATGAACTGGAGAGTAGGTGTAGCAACTCTGCTGAGGCTCAGGACCCAGTTGGCACATGGAAAGCCCAAAGATTAAAGTCCCTTGGACATACACATACAAACTCCAGCACCAACTATATGTTCAAATAAAAGCGACAGAAGAGGCATGTGTAGAGAGACAAATATGACTCAAATATGAGTCCAACTCTGTCACACTCGGGAGTACAAACTCCAAAGTAGGGCCCACTGGCAAGACACCAAACTCTGGAGCTATCTGCCATGACCGTAGGACCTGGGTGTCTCCGGAGCCCTCAGGAGACTCACTTTTTGGGGTAGTATCTACCTTGACCATCTATGAGATCCTGCTGAGACGTGCATAAGCGTTACCTCTCTGATGACCTCCCAACTCACTTTGAAGTCTCTTAGCCATATATGCTCATTTGTCTTGACCTTTTCCTCCTTTTATTCAAGGTCTTTTTCCAGTTGTATCACCAGCATCCCCAAGTTTTAGATGTAGTAACAGGCCCAAAGGGACCTTAGGCAATTGTCCAAGTCATACAACTTGTTTACTGATAGACCCAGAACTAGATTTCAAAGTTCCTGACTCCTGGACACAAGGGTCTTTCTACTTGACTGGGATGGAAATAAAAAAGAGAAAGCCAAATTTGAAAGGCTGGAGCATAGACTTGACCTCTGTGGATCCAAGTCCCCTTTCTTTTATCACTTGGGAGATTGGTGGGTTTGTTACATAGGGCAGGGAGGAAGGGATTAATACTTGGCTTGCCTGTCCATGGCTACCTTGCCTCCTTAGACCCCTACCTGCCACCATTTCAACCTCCCCAAATCTTTTGCAGCAGAAGGTCCATGTCCATGAAGTTCCTTGCATATTACTTTGAGACGCCTCTATTTGTGAGAGCCAGCATGGCTAGGAACATAGACCACCTGCATTTGAATCCCAACTCTGACACCTACAAACTGGGTGGCCTGAAAAAAGTTACTTAACCTGCCTGTGCCTCAGTTTCCCCAGATTTAAAATGGAGATGATGCTTATATTACAGGGTTTAAAGGAGGAATAAATGTGTTGATTGTAGGCACCTGTATTAGTTAAGATGGCACAGTAGTAACAAATAAATCCCTAAGTCTCAGTAGCTTAACGGAACAAAAGTTAATTTTTCATTTATGCGGAGTCTGGTGGGGGTCAGCTAACGCTCCAGGGCCCTCCAGGTGAAACTCAGTGATTCCGATTCCTTTCATCTTGTAAAGCACCTTAACCTGTGGTTTCCAGAGTCCCCAAAATAGGAGAGGAGGGACCTGCTTTTAAATGCCTCATACTGAAAGTGATCAATTGCAGCCTTCAGAGTCTATTAGCCAGAAATAGTCACATGGACCCAATATAATTACAAATGAGCCTGGAAAATGTAGGGAAACACGTGTCCTATTTGGCAAAATACCACTGTCTCTACCAGTGTATATAAGTGTTTGTTGAAAATAAAATAAATGTTACTTTTTATAAAGTCTCATTTTTTAATAAATTGACAGTTTAATCCTCTTGCTGAAATCCTGTGTTTTATTCTGGTTTATTATTTCTTACTTTATTCTGAATTTTAAAAATTTGTAGCACTTCTTGTTATTTTTATGTTTTCCATTAACTTTGTTTTCATAACAACCCATACATAGCACTTTAGCAGGGACGGGGGAGTGGGTTAATCACCATCAACACCTGGGAAATCTAGAGGCTGCCATTCCTTCTACTCGAGCAGCCACTCCTTTGGGTTCCTTTGGAGTCCCTTGCCTCTGTAGCCACCCCCTGGGTTCCCTTGGATGAATCTTCCATTTCTTTTAAAAAGCTGACCCTGGGATACTTATGGGACCCACAGTTCCGATCCCCAGGGCTCTGATTCTCTCCTGGTAGTAGCATACTTGAGTTACAGTAAAGGCGTCTCTCACTGACACCTCCTCCAGGCCTGGCTGTATGTTTAAAAACCCAGTCTCTGACACAAACAACTTTGCCTTTTGAGGCAAATGAGCGAAGACACAACCCAGGAGGGATGGCTGGCAGGAGTCCCACTCAGTGAAGCATCCTGGCCTGGTACTGGTAAAGAACCAGATGCTGCCGACGTTCCCTGCAGGCCCCACAGGTGGCTGGCACTACCCGGCACTCAGGACTCTTCTTCCTGAGTTACCAGGCTCTCATCTTGGCAGGCAGTAGGAGGATTGTTCTGGGGAACCTTCACTCCCTTCCTTCCTCATGGGAAGTGCTAAACAGAAGCCCTGCAGAGAGGGGTATACTATGTGATTTTTTTTTTAAAGGAGTCTGCTGGTAGGCCAAATGCACTTGTCAGGAGCATATAAAGCAGAGGGGGCTGGCCTAAAATTCTAAAATCTGAAAAGAGAGGAGGCTCACTCTCTTGCAGAGTAGGCACCTGGAGTCCTCCTGAGAAAGCCTTTGGGCTGGTCTGCTCTAGGCCCATCTCTCTAAAGATGGATAGATGCCATTTCAGGGGAGGTGGGGGGGTCCTCACAGAGGAGTCACATCAATTTGCAGAGTTGAGGCCATAACGGCAGCATATCCAACATCACGTGTGTCTTGTTTGTCCCCCTCCTGAGATCACTAGGGATCTGGACTGATCTCTTGACCGACCCCACAGAGCAGCCTTTGCCCTCTCCCTGAAAGTAACTAGACTGAGGCCCTTCTCTTGTCTACTGCCCACACCAGTTTCTGGGAATTTTCTGTTTGGCTGATTCTCTCATGTCTAGTGTAGAACACTTGCAATCTCCTTCCCTGCTTCAGGAAGCAGTTGGTGACGTATAACTTTGGATCAGTTGAGCTGGACTTGAGAGTCTGATGAACTGCTCCTTGGGGAGTTACGGTTTTTGTAGTTAACGAGGTCTCCTTCCTCAAAACCAGTGAAGTCTCTGAAGTATGCGCCCGAGAGACAAAGCATTTATTCTCGACTTGTTGAAGTAACAAAGGTATAAATCCTGATGAGTTGGCTTAAAAATAGATTTTAATATTAACTTTTTTCCAAGAGACCTGGGGTTTTATTTCTCTCATGGCAGAAGTAAAGGAAAGTTGGCCACCATTTTCCTCTCTGTTAAAATGTATTCCATTTGGCTACTTAGCTCTCTTGACCAGGACATGCTGTCGTTCTGGTCTGACAAGCGGGACATGAGTTGCCTTAGCACATTTCCCCTCTGGAGGCACCCACAGTCTGCTTGGACATATGGTGCCTCTCTGAGGATCTGTAACTTGTGCTTATTCCACGACCCTGGGGCAGCGGCACTTCTCTCTGGGGAACTAGATGCTAGAGCTGTCTGTGTGTCCCTTGGGGCCCTACTTGGAGCCATTAGTGAGAGCTGATTGCTCTCCAAGGCCACTCTTGGAGGGACAGGTGTATTCCCCTCCAAGGAAAATTCCTCACCCAGCTTCCTATTTTGCACAGAACCTGCTTGAGCTGAATGGTAGAAGATAGGATAACCAATCCCTGGGGGAAGTTTTACCCATCTTTTCAGCCCAGGCACCAGCAATGCAGATTATATTAGAGTCTGTCCTTCTCTGCTTACTTTTATCTTCAAGTTGGATATTCTCAACCAGGTAAAGCCATTCTCATCCCCAACCCCTTGTTTTTATCTTTGGAAGAGCTGACCTGGAGCCTGTCTGATGTCATAGTTGCCTGGAGAAGTGAGAGGGAAGAGTAGTAAAATGTAACAAAGAACTCTCCATTTCTCTTGGGGAAGGGGTTGGGAATTGGGAATGGTGGCCAAAGAAGACTAACTTTGTCGGTAATGTTCTGATTATTTTACAAGAAGAATGTATTCGTGTATCATTTACGTAATTAAAATTAAACAAAGGAATAATGCAAGCACTTTGGATCTTAAACACTAACATAAAAGGATGTACTGGATATAATAAATGCAATGAATTGAACTAACCCTGATAGACAATAAAAACTCTGCTTTGGTAAGAGAGAAGTTTTTCCTCTCATTTTCTCTTGGCTTAGATCAGGTTCTTAACCTTTTTTGTTCCACAGACCCCTTTGCCAGTCAGGTTCAAACCATGGACCCCTTTCTAAGTCCACACCATACTGTGTATTATTTAATAAATATATCACACCCGCACCAACACATCCCCACAAGAATAATGTTTTTTTTGATTTTCAATGTAAGCTCACGGACCCCTTGTTAAGAACCCCTGCCTTAGATCAATGAATGGGTACTTGATAATATCATACCAGTTTTATCCAAATTGCATCCTGGCAAATGTGAATCTGGTTTTTCTAGTATCTGTCATGACAAGGAATCCTAGAATTGATCAGACTGTATTCCTGCATTGGTACTACAGTTTTAGTTTTTGTAGCTCAGTTGAAAAATGGTTATTCTTGTATGTTTATATTTTTCAGATAAACTTTAGGATGATTTTTTCAAGTTGCCTACTAAAAAATTCATATGGATTTTTGATTGAAAAGTTCATATGGATTTTTCTCTTAATTTGGGTAGAATTGGCATTTTAACTACAGCGATTCTTCCCGTCTGAGCATACATCTCTTCATTTATTTCAATTTTCTTTTAGGTCCTGAAATAGAGTTCTGTAGTTTTCTTTTTGTGGGCCCTACATGTCGCTTCAATTTATTCCTAGCTTATTTTTCATATTTTGTGCTGCTATTGTGAATGCGATCTTTCTTTCCCATTATGCTTTCAACCAGATAATTGATGCTATATTTGTGAATCCATTAATTAATTCATTAGTTCATTCAACAAGTATGAATAGGGAAGCTATTTATTTTACATACTTATCTTACAACCTGTGCCTTTACAGAATTTTCTTATCAGTCTTAATAGGTTTGGGATTATTAGGCATACATCTTAGATTGTGCTGATTTTGAACTTTCATTTACCAAAATAATTGTGTCGATTCAAAAACAGGTATGCAAATTATCTGTCACTCTCTCCCCTTGAATCAGGGCCAACCTCCATGAATCCCTTGTAACCAATAGAATCCAACAGAAGTTCTGTGCATCACTTTGGAGGCTAAGTCAGAAGGGGTCAAGCAGTTACCACCAGGATCTCTTGGACTCTCACTCTGTAGAAGCCAGAGGCCATGCAATGAGTCTGATGACCTGGAGACACCATGCTGGAGGGGCCACATGTACACACTTGAGTTGACAGCTCAGCTGAGCTCCCAGCTAACAGCCAGCATCCAGGGCAGCCATGTGAGTGAGCCATCTGGACGTCCAGCCCAGCCATGCCTTAAAGATTATTGCTGCCCTAGCCAATATCTATCTGTAACCCCATGAGCGACACCATGCAAGAACCGCTCAGCTGAGCCCTTCCTGAATTTCTGACCCACAAAGTGGGAACAAAATAAAAATGGTTGTTTGGAGCTAATCTGTTGCTCAGCAATAGTAACCCAGAACAGTAATCTCTGTTTTCGTTTCCTATTTGCATTAGCTGGAACTCGAAAAAATATGAAATAATAGCAGTGATATGGGCATTTGTGACTTAAATGGAAACACACCTAGACTTTTCTCTGTTATGGAACACATTGGCTACTTGTGCTAGGCATTTTAGTAACAAAGAGCCCTAAACACTCAGTGGCTAACTACCACAAAGATTTATTTCTCATCCACACATAATTCTGTGGGTCTTCCACATGGTTGTTCAATGTTCCAGGCTGATGGAGCCTCCACCATCCTGTAGCTGTACCATCTGAAACAAAGGACCTCTTTGGTTGATGAGGCAAGGAAAGAAAATGCTAGAGGGTCTCCCACCTGCAATCAAATATTTCAGCACAGAACTAACACACATCATTTCTGCTCCAGCTCTTTGGCCAGAACTTACCCATGGCCCCACCTAACTTCAAGGAGGGGCAGGAAGTTATTGTCTTCCCTCATGCCCAGAGTGGAGAAGTAAACATGGGTGAACTCTAGTAATGCCTACCATTTATAATTTTAACCTAGGTCAGCAAAGCATCCTACAATTGCTAGTTAACTGAGGTGAATGCATTTGATCAGCAATGGATATTAAATTTTGTCAAATGCTTTTTCAGTATTTATTAAGATTCTTATGTCTTTCTCCAAGCACCTTTAGACTTTCTAATATTGAACCATTTTTGAATTCCTGGCATACAAGCTACTTGGGCAGGGTATAGCATCCTTTAAAAAAACTGCTAAAGATAATCATTAATATAATGTAAAAATCTTTGCCTTTATAAATGTGACTGGTCCTGAGACTTTAGATGTGTGTGTGTTTACTGTGTTAAAGCTGATATCAGTGCCATTTTAGTTTCATAATATAAATTGGGAAGCTTTTTTCTCCCCTAAACAGAAGATTCTAATGTGTTTTTATTAAGAAGAATTATGTGTATGGTTGTAATCCTTCCATCATACACAAACTAAACAGAAACATTCAAATAACTGATACTAAAATAACTTACTGACAAATTCTAATATTGAATACAGAATAGTTCTATCTCTATGGGTAATAAAAAAAACAAAAATACTGAGTATCTTAGAAAATATAAATTAAGGCCATTATTTCACAATTTGCAAATCTGCGTAATCCAACTTTAAGATGACCTTTTCATTGTTGAAGTTTGCTCTGTCGATGTGTGATTTGGGACTTCCTCTCGTCTCAATCCATTCTTGCATATGATGCACCTTGGAGGTGGGACCTTGCAGTTGTCCTTGAACTGTGCCCCGGGCAGTGTTTTGGACCCAGCCTACCAACCCCAGCTTTTTACCTTTGGCCTGAGTGTACTTGCGGAAAAACACCCCCTGCACCTTTCCCAAAATTTCATAATCCACTGATATCAGGGTGTCCCCTTCTGCCATGCTCAAACCCTTCTTGACTTCCTCACAGGCCACAGGACCCCCTGGGCAACTAACATGCCAATGGCTCCCCTAAGTTGCGCAGTCCACTGCACTCGGGAGCTTTTTCTTATCTGCCATTCTGGAAGAGCCTAGGAACTACTTTTTAAAAAGTCTGATCAAGGTCACCCATAAAATGATCTGTTCTTGTATCTTTTAGGGAAGAATTAACAAATTTAAAATGTTTTTCGTTGATAATTGGTCTATTTAGGTGTTCTATTTCTTGAGCCAATTTTGGTAATATTCATACATTTCCAAAATCATCCGCTTGATCAAGATTTTAAATTTACCAGCCAGAGTTGTTCATAATATCTTTTTATAATGCTGTGTAATTTCCTCATTCACCATTATATCTCTTTCCTGTTTCCTAATTTTGGGTATTTGTGTTTTATCTTGATTAGACTTGTCAGCAATTTGTTTTGTTGGATACGACAAAAAAAGTTCTTGGATTTAGTTATCAAATCTCGTGTTGTTCTGCATTTGTATTCATTGTAAAATGTCTTCCTTTTCCTGGCAGGGACTTCATTTCATAGGCAGGCACTTTGATTCCTCAAAGTGAACCTCTGCGTTTGAACTCCTGCACCTTTTCATGTGTCTGGTGATGCTTTCCTGTTTGTTCATCCTTTTGCGGGGAGTTCTGAGCTTGCTCAGAGTTGGGAGTCTAGGTGGGGGCTGCAAGAGAACATGGTGCAGGGCCCAGAAGAAGAGGGAAGGGGAAGGGGAGCTTGCTGGTACTTTTCTCTGCCAGCTCAGAAATCCAGAAATGCCAGCTCAGTGAGGGCAGGGGCTCGCAGAGATCTTCCGTGCCCCTGAAGAGGCTTATATCTGCATTCAGTGTTGGCTGCCCCTCCCCATCTTCTCCTGGCACTGTGTCCCCCATTTGAAGCTAGTTGCAACATGGTTTGTCTGGAGTCATGTCCTGCCAAGGGCAGGTTTGGGAGTAAGTACTCCCTATCCCTATCCTTCCCTACCCCACTGGCCAACCACCCCTTCTGAGATAGATTCACAACAGGGCCCCTGGGAAGCCAATCATGGTCCTTCTCACTGTCCATTGGGCAAGCTTACCTAATATTTTCAGCAGAAATAGGGGATGGCAGGACTCCTGTCCCCAAATCTGAGCAGCAAATTATCATGGCACATCAGATGACCAGAGGACATGAACAAAACCCCTTTCATTTGAGTCACTTTACACCAAATCCACTTCTGTCCCTGGATCAAAAGCTTAACTGGACAGCTGGCAGCCCTCTATGGGTGTGGCAGAGTCTCCCTCTTGGATCAACAGCTGGAGCATGGAGCATTGCACATACATCTAAGCCCAGTTTCCCAGCTTGAGTTTCCCCCAAAGCAAAGCCTGAGACAATGTTTTATTTGGAAATATGATTCCAGGGGGTAATGAGTGTGAGGGGTGTAAATCAGGGAAGGAGGGAGAAGAGGGCAAGACAATTCAAGATTGTGCTATGGAGTTGGCTACTTCTACGATGGTTTGGTTGTTTGTTCCGGGACTATTTGGAAAGTTACACGAAGCTCAGAACTGCCTCCAGAGGAAAGAAAGAATGGAGCATCTGCCCGCAGGCGCCAGCCTCCTATTGGTCAAAGGTTGCCCCGTGGGGCGTTAAGTCCCCTGCACTTCCGGGTGGTGCACGTCTGAGTGCTGGGTGGGTTCCTATGGGCATCCCTGACCCCAGCATCAGAGATGTCCTGAGACATGAAGCTAGAGGGAGGGGAGGTGCCATGGGCTGTCCCTGTGTGAAATCTGCAGAAGCCTTCTTGGAAATGCTCGCCGTGGCCACGGATGAGGTATGAGGTGAGGTTAAGAGCATTGGAAGTCGTGCACAACAGGGGTCTGCTTCACCGAGTCCTGTATACTTTCAACACACAATGTGTTCCCTCCTCTTCCTGCTTCTCTCTGGTGTGCTCTGAACAGATGGGGTGCATGAATGCTGCAGTCCCCAGCACACGTTTCTACAAGATTCTCCCTGCCACTCCTGCTCCCATAGAAGTGTTCTTTGATGTCATTTCATCTCCCATAGGAGAGAAGTGGACGACTGACCATTGTTCCAAGTGAGTACAGATCCTTCGGAGCAGCCACCTGGGAGGAATGAGACACTTCCTTACCTGCTTCGAGGCTCCTTTGCATCATTTAGGTAGCAAAGGGTGGTTCAGCACCTACCACTGACAAGGACTCTCATTTCAGCTCCTTGTATCTTGTAATCAATGGAAAGTCCTCCTGGATTCAGCCAATGGTTTGGCTGCCAGGTGTGGTCACAGGTTTCCAGCTTTTCCCAAGTACCTGCAGGTAGTTAAGTGGAAAGTGGGGTGAGATGGAGTTGTGGATCCCCTTGCCCATCATCTTTACCTAGAACCAGGTTTGCTTCTTGGCCCTGCCCTGCCCTGCCCTCAGAGGGATGGATTCATCTTCTCTCCAGGCATGTGAAACTGGAAGACTCACCATCCTCTCCCTGGATCAGCTGGCTCTTAAAGCAGGCTCCGAATTCAACCAGCAACTTTGAATAGCTCCTTTGCTGGTAATTGTCTGGGATAAAAGCCTCCAGCTGATGAGCACTCAGAGGGAACATGTGTGTGATACTGCGGCTGTATAATATTCAAGATTCTGCAAAAAAGACACCTGGCTTGCATGTGACTTGCAGAGACGCATGTAACTGGTTCCCTTTATTGTGGTCCTCCAGTTAAGAGCTTCCACTGAGTAGTTCCATGGCATGAGGTCATCAACATTCAGAGAGGGAAATGTGTTGAGTTCTGCTAAGGATGCTGGTGAAGACACTATTGTTTAAAGGGCCCCTGGAAAAAATATTTCTAGCTCTGTAGCAGGAATATTTCTATTTATATTGAGCAACTGGTTTAATTTTTGCTGTTTGGACATGAATTTTCTAATTGAAGGTGTTCTTCTTCTTGGGTGGATACAAGGATGAGCAGTGCCAAGTGTTTGAACCTTTTGATCTACATGTAGGTGTGTCTTTTGTGTGTGACGTACTGCTGGCATCATCTTATTGATCCTGCCCTCATTTTCTTGTGTTCTGTTGTCCTCATGCCCCATCACCATCTTTTTTTGTAATTGCTTTTTCTAGGAATAAAAGTAATATAAAATTTAGAAAATATAGAAAATTATAAAGAAGAACACACATTAATTTTGTTCCCTATGATGGGAGAGAATCACTGCTAATATACTGAGATGGTCTTTCTTACATTTACATATGCAATTTATTTTATCTTTCTGTGCATCTGTATTTCTCTGTTTCTATATTTACCCATCCATGCACTCCAGATGTCCTTGAAGGACCAAACATCTTTCCAACGTCTATTATATGGATTGTGGTAGCTGAAGATTTCCTCATTTTCTGCTAATTTCCAGGGAGTTATATTCCCATGCTCTTCCCTGTCTCCAGTTTTTCTGTTTGTGGGTGCTAACTCTCTGTGCATACCATGTTTCTACTCCATGCCAATGGAGCCTCCAGACTCAGTCCCTTTGCTAGATTCCAAGAGATAACCACTTGTCAACCCCTTGTGGTTTCGTTCCCCCATCTCAATGGCTTCCTCTGCTCTTCTCCCTGTCCCCCTCTCCTAACACTGCCAAATCCTGCCAGAGGAAATCAAATCTCCCTTCTTGCTTCCTGTATGGGATTTAAAAAAAATCGATTTTATTGAAACATATCCATAAACTATAGACTCCAACAAAAGTGTACAATCAATGGCATTTGGTATAATCACAGAGCTGTGCATTTTGTTACTTCAATAAATATTAGAGCATTTTCCTTACTCCAAAAAAAAGTAAAAAGAGGGAAACAAAACAAAACAAAACAATAAACAACAAAAAAACAAAATCCCTACCCCTTAGCAGTCAACTCTCTATCTCTCTATCCTTCTCCTACCATACATAAGTGCTAATCTATCCCTGCATGGGATTTTGGTGACCATCTCCTGTACTTGGGCAGGCCTTGGGACCCTCACCATCCATTACTCAGGTAATGCATAAAGTATTTCTTCCAGCACCAGTATAAATGTCATTATGAGTCTGAGGGCTTCTAGCTCTCCTGGAATTATGACTGAAGGCCTAAAGTTAGAGGCCCTAGAGTTAGAGGGATACCTTAAGTCAAACCAGAGTCATCCATTGGAGTCTAATCAAGATACTCCTAGGCTTGATGTGAAGCCCCAAGCCCAGATCTGGCCAAACTAGATGGCCAAGCCAGAACTCACTTTGGAAATTAACAGGCTTATAAAGTGAACTGTGCCATTCCTCTTGGTTTCAAGGGCTGGAGGACACAGGTTGGGTTATTTCCTTGTTCCCTTGGTCCAAAATCTGGGGATAGCTTCCAGTGTATCATTATGAGACGACTTGAGTCTCAATGTATGTCCCTGCATAGCTTAGCCTCAGGTTGAGAAATACTCTGAAAGTATCAAGAAAGATAAGAGATTTATTTAAGTGTATTTCCATGGAAACATGGCCATGGCATGTTACTAAGTGAAAAGAAGCAGGACTTCAAATATCTATAGGTTGCTGCCATTTATGTAGGAAATGTATGTATGTTTACATATGCATAGAAAGGTCTGCAGTGACATAAAATCATTAACAAGTATCTTTGAGAAGTGGGGACTCACATCTCATGCCTTGAACAATTTTATGTTGAGTTCTTTAAAATGAATGTGTGTTACTTTAATAATAACAATTTTAAAGGTATTTCCATTTTGGGGAAAAATGTGTCCTAAAGTATTCTTGTTATTAGGAGTTACGTGAGATTTCTCTTTCTTTCTAATTTTCTTTTTCCAATGTCATCTATTACATTTTTGGTCAAAGAATAATTATTGCAGGCATAATAAGTGGGAGTGAGATTAACATATCCAAGGACAGAGGGACAAGGATTACTAGCTGGCTGGACACCAGCTTCCCCACTCAGGTTCCCCAAGCTGGGCAGCGCATGCTCTCAAGGGTCTGTGGCTTGAGGGGTGAGATGAGCACTACATTTTGGTCCCTCAGGCTGAAGAACCCTGCCAGGGTTCCCGAGGCTGGAGAGCAAAATGAATTCTGTGGCTCAAGCTTACATGTGGATATGTACAAAGAACTCGGGAACCAGCAAACTTCAAGGAGACCATTCCAGCTGTTTTTACTGCTCAAGGGAAAGTTGAGAGCATGTGAATCCAACTCAGAGGTTGACAGCTTCATACTCTAGCCTGGGAACTGGTTTGTCTCCTTGGGCCCAGAACTGTCCCTCTCTAAAAGCAACGGTATTGAAAACAGTTCTTGCCTAACTTCAGCCTGCGCTACCATCACCTGGGGCACTTGCTGAGCATATGGTAAGATCCCTGGGACCCATGCTAGACCTATTGAATCAGATGCAGCATGTTTAGAAGTTTCCCTGGTGAGCTGATGTCGGCGACCCATGGACCACACTCTGAGAAACAGGGTTAAAAGCTGCATCTGGCACTACTGGCCTGGTACCTGATATTTTCATTTCTTGGAAAATTGAGAGGTGGGGTCTATGTCAGGAGGCAGAGAATATTTCCCTGCCCCTTGATTTTGAGTTTGGCTATGCAACTAGCTTTTTTCCCATGGGGTGTTGCAGACATGATTCAAGCAAAGCTTGGCAAAACACTTGTGTGAGTGGTCTTGCTCTGCCGTGCACTTGCCATTGCCGTAAGATGTGTGTGCCTAAGCTAGCTTGCTGGTCTCAGGAGGAGGACAAGAGATAAGAGAACAGAGCTGTACCAGCTCAGTTACCCCAGCCAAGCCTGGCCTCGAGCAGAGCCCTCAACTAACTGTGTGTGAATCCAGCTGAGATTATTTGAGCCTAGCCTAGATGAGTCAAGTCCTAGCTGACTTTCATATGCATGAGCTATAACAGCATATATCTTAAGTCACTGAGTTTCGGGGTGGTTTATTACGCAGCAATAGCTAACATACATCCAGGCGGCTTGTTTGTAGACCTTGAACTTCTAATTCAGTAGGGCCTGAAAATCTGAGTGTTGAACAAACTTTCCAAGTGATTCTGATGCCAGAGCTCTTTGGACCGCACTTGAGAAACATTGCTTTAAAACCAACTCTTTTGTTAGTTTACTGTGCACTCATGGAAAATCCCTTAATATTTCTGAGCCTCAACTTTCTCATCTGCAAAGAGGGAGTAATATGTATTTCTTGTGTAGTTGTGAGGATTAAATACATGTAAATATGAAGAAATCTAGCCATTAATAGTTTTTCCCCACCTCCTTCTCCTTCTTCAACTTGTTCCCACCCTACCCCTACCCCATCTCAGGAAGACACTAGTGCGAATATCTTAGGAAAACATGAATCTCAGGGTCACAGCTTTATTGTATAGATTTTCAACACAGCCATATTACAAACATTGTCAGGGAACATTTACAAGAATAAATAAGATGGACTTGCAGGTGTAAAAAGATTACACTTCACTGTAATGTACAGTCAAAAAATATATCTGATATTCATTGACCCGACATTATTTACCTTCTGCTCTTTTAATCTAGAACTGGAAAGGAAGAGGAAAAAAAAAATAAAACCCAAAAAACGACGACAACAGCACAGTGCTGGCTTTTAAAAGTTGATTTATTTTGTTTTCTCTTCTCATACGTGCTTTATCTATCAAACACCCCAACTATACAAGTGCAGGCCATCTACATTTGTGGAGGAGGCTGCAAATGGTGTGGAGACTTTGGTCTCATGCAATATCATCTGCCCAGTGGACATGAACACGTCAGCCTCCCTGGAGTTGAGTGGGAAATCTCATGATGGCTCCTAGAGTCCCATGAGGGTGTCCAGTATCCAAGGCAGTGGCAGAGGCCCTGGCTCTATGCCTTTCATTGTTTAGCAGAATTTAGGGTGAAAAGAGAAGGTAGAAAAGTGTTTTTGAGTCTGATTGCCAATATGGGTTAACCTGTATTAACCTGGGCTATCCCAGGATCCATCTGGAGATGAAACCTATGCACTGGGAATGATTATAATCATGTGTCAACTGAGTCACTGTGCTTTTGCTTTTTCAGTCTGCTCCTGCAGGCCTCAAGTGAGGTGTAGGGGTAGAATTAAACTCTAGAGATAATGTGTATGGTCAGCAAAGCCCTGCTCTGGGTCCTGCTCTAAGCTTTACTGCTTCTGACTGTCACCAATGGCCCTGTTGGCCAGTGGGCCTGAATTATGGTTGCTGTCATCAGAGGTGCCAGTGGGCACCGGGCCTATGGCAAATCAGCTGTTCTCTCTGGGCCTGTTTGGTGAAGACCCAGCCTGGATGAGCTCTGGATATGTGGTCAGAGGGAGACTCAGGGAGGAGATCAGGGTGCTTCTTGCCACTCCCCACCCGCTTGATTTTGTGCTTTGCAGGTATGAATGGGTTAAAATATGGCTCCAAATCCATAAGACCTTATCCTTCTAGGGCAGAAGTGACTTACAAAGGTCTTCTCAGCAATACTTCTTCTTCCCTTTAAAGAGATAACTGGATTCTGCTGGACAGCTCCTGCTCATCCTCTCTGGCAGACAGCAAGTTCTTCATGGTTGTTAAGTTTTACTCATTGGTCCTAGTTCCACTCTCAGGGGGGACTAGCAAACTGTACTTGAATTTGTCTAATAATCTGCAACCCTTTGGAGAACATGGACTCTAGCGTTCTTCCTAACCCTTCCGAAGTCTGGTTTTCCCTGGGATGACACCACTCTCCTCTGATCTGCCAGATTGCTCCTGGGGCTTTGACCCAAGGAACACTTTATATTATTAATCTCCCATGGGAGAGACAGGGATAGGGTGGGGTACTGAGAGTTTTACAGAACATCATATTGGAGGCTTGCTGATTTAAATTCATAAGCCCAAAAGCACTGAAGTATTTGTGCAGGGATTGAGTTTTGCAGTTTTGGCAGGCTACTTCCCATTCCCCTTGTCCCCTCAAATCCAAGAGTCCCTGTCACCCAGGAATGATGAACTGTACTGTTTATCCTGAGTGCCAAAATTTCATACCAAGACCTTCCTGTCCAACACCCTAAGGTCTCCAGACTCTCTTTCTCTGAACATTACAACCAAGAATCAGGGTCCAAATTCCACCATCCACAACCGTGTTCAGATGCAGAATGAAGCCCCTGGTGATCCAGCTCCAAAAGCTCTTCCCAATAGACCCTCTTCCATAATTCTTGTATCAGCCCTAATGGGGTACCACCAAGCTCTTTTTGGGGACACAACATTCATGGGTAGATTTTTCACGGGGTGAGTGTGGCCCCTTTGATGACCTTTTCCTACCTCCTCTGGAGGTGGGCAGGAGGGATGAAAGAGATGGCCTGGTATCTGCAAGACAGTTGTACAGCCATTGCTGAAGCCAGAAGCCAGTGCTTCCTGGTGATGAATGAACTGGAGAGTCTGCCCATGTGCACAGTTATGGCTTAGACATCTCTCCTGTGCTTCTGAGGATCAGATCATGGCCCTTCAATAAGTGTCAGAGGAAAGTGAAGTTGGAACAGCCTCCCACTCTCTACCACTGACCCCTTTGCCTGTTGTTCAGACAGTATATGGTCTGAAATGTAGAACCTTACTAGGTGAATCCAAGACCCTACATTTTATCACATCTAAATTTGTGTACATGGCGAAACCAACAAGAAGCCCTTGTATGCATGGCACTTGAACAAGGCTGAATCTCAGCTGGTCTTCTCTAGTTGGGTTTTCTTTGTCTATTTCCCTGTTCTATTTGGCTGTGGTGTGGAGCTGGTGTCAGAGGCAGAGATGGAGCTCAGACTGGTTGGGTGACAGGGAAGGCAGGTCAGAGCTTTGAGGTGGCATGGCCATCCACGCGACTCAGGCCTTAACTTCTGCCCTGCCCTGCAGCTTGGGTTGACCATTTGGCCACAGGGAGCTTGGCCCAGCCAACTCTCTTGACCTTATGGCCGTCGGCACCCTGCTCATGCTTTCCCTTGGGCTCACACATATCTTCCATGGCCTCACTCCTGACTCAGTCCAGGTCTGGCCAGCTGCAGACTAAGAAAGGGTGGCAGTTTTCATTCTGTCCCAAGACAGTGAGATGCAGGAGGATTATCATTTGCTTCGGTGTCTCTGTATCTGGGTGGGCAGTCGCTCCTGCAGAGATGACATGATAAGTGCCCGGCTGCTTGTGCCTTACTGGGCCTCACTTCTGTTGTCTGCAGCAGCCTTGCTAGTCTGACACCTCTATGTGCACTACAGGGGTTCACACCGGAGCTGAGGAAATGTGGATCCTGGTGAGAACACACAGCAGGAGCTAGCATGGCAGTGGGAATGGATGATGAATAAACATGACTGGTCACGGGTAGAAGTATCATCTTTCTCCCAGACTCAAAGGTTTGTCCCTTGCTCCAAGTAGTTCTGGTTGAGGCCTTCACCTATTCCCTGTCTTGCAGTGTCACAGAAGTGACCACTTTGTCCAGCAGCCTATATCCATCCTTGGTTCTGAGTATCTCTGCTGGGTCCCAATTTCTTGGCCTTGCTTTCCTGTTGCCCTGCCCAAAGCCCTCCAAATCCATCCTCCTATCTCTCCTTTCTCATGTCTCTCTCATTTTTTTTTTTTGCCTTAATTGGTTGGGCCAATTAATAGCCAAGAAATGGCAGGCCTTGGATTCCAACCAAGGACTTGGCTCTTTTCATGACAACCACATAGCTCACCGAAGGTTGTAATCATTGCTTTCTGGACCCTCCAGGGCTCTGCCTGCTGTAGACACCCAGGAAATGTGTGTGGCTGAGGTACAATGAGGACCCTTCCTGACCCCAGCGCCTCACGTGAATTATATCCCCAGACTGGCCCACATTAGCAATGATGTGCCTTCACCTGGACAAAGGACACCACCTTCCAGAAGCCCCCACATTCAGGGACCTGGGGAGTAAGGCTATGTCCAGCTTCTCCATTTCCTTTAGGGTTATACAGGCTTGGCCTTCACCATGCCACATGGGCAAGTCCTCAACATTCTAGTCTGTGCCAATGGGTCCTTCCCAACACCCAACTAGAGGAGACCTGAGTTGAGGTCAACCCATGGGCAGTGAGGTCAGGATATCCCTACACTGAAGGATCTGCCTAGGAGAGGGTGAGCTGGTCTTGGGTTTGAGCCTGGAATTGGCCTCAGAAGGAGGCAGCATGGCCAGCACTGTGTCTCAGACTGGGATATAATTCCCTAGAGTACATCATAGTGGGCTGAGGGGATCAAACCTACAGGAGGGACAAGGTGCATGGTTTAAAAAATATTTATATAGTCATGTTAAAACAACTTAGGCTATCTTAGAGAAGTGGAATGCAAATATTGCATGAATTGTTAAAATAAAACATGAGACTCTGAAGAAATTTTAAGCTTACCATTATCTGCTTTGGGCTTTACCCAGCTCCACTGAGTTACCTTTTTCACTATAGTCTTTGCTGCTAAGGATAGGTAATTGCGTGGGAAAATCTGAAACACAGGGGTGGAAAAAATATTGTCTTTGAAGTCAGAAGAAACCATAGCTTAAATCCTAGCTGACTTGTTTACTAGCCATATGACTGTGGGCAAGTCATTTCTCCCTTCTGAGCCTCAGTTTCCTCACCTGTAAAATGGTGACAATCACAAACACTACCTAGAATCCAGTTACCTGACATGTGGGACTCCTCTGGACAGGGTCTACCAGTTTCAAGCAAGGCTGCCATCTGGCAGGCCTCGACTCAGGCCACACCTGCAGAAAGGATCAACAGTAAAGGCAAACTGATCCCTTCTGTCCCCACAAAAGGAGGCCTGCTGTGCCCACCTAGAGGCCCAGAGGCTCCTGGCTGGCTCAGGATCTTCATACCAAAAGGGGAAAGAGGATTTAACGCCAGGGTGCAGTTCAGATATATCCTGGCATGATACAGGCCATAAATGCGTGTGGGTGGGGTTGGGTCCTAGCTTACCATAATTCCTTGCATCTTCTCCAAATATGCTCTATATCCAGGAGGCAAGACCCATTAGGAGGCTCTGTACCAAGTGACAGCACTCTTTGGTTAACTGCTGACGAGGAGATTTAGAGGCCATTAATACTATTTTCCTCTGCACTGTGAAAGGACAAGTCCACTCTCTTACTGGGTTGAGGTGGGAGAATACTCCAGGGAAGGTGGTTTTGGCTCAGGAGATTCCCTGGGCAAGGGACCAAGCCTAAGCTCCTGGGCACCAGTGCCCCATCTCATCTAAGCCCTGCCACTTATTTGCCACGTGGGATCTTGGGAATGGCATCCCTATCCATGAGCCTATTTCTTCCTGTGTAAACTGGCTTAGGACTCTTTCATTGCCCTACCTTCCTCCGCGGGTGGTGGGGTTGTGAGGAGATGGGGGGCTGGGCGAGAAAATCATCACTGGCCCTTGCTGGGCTACCCCACCACAGCCTGCATTTTTACAAGTTTCCTTTTCCCTGAAGTCACATTTTAAATTCCTACCATTTGAAATGATGGAAGCCACTGTCATTTTTATCTGTCAGCGATTTCACCCTTTCCTGAGCAGAATAAATCCTAGGATTTCTGTTAAGCAGCCTCCCCTATCTCCCCCATCCCGTCGGGGTGAGACCACATCTGAGAAAACAGCACACAACAGGGCTCCTTGCAGGCTGAGAAAGGGCAGCTAGGGCAGCAGGCTGGAGCCAGGGGAGCCGGCAGGGCCAGCAGGGACTGAGTCCTGGGGACCTGCTCAAACACACTTGGGGAGAGGCCCATCAGAGGAGAAAAGCCAGGTAGTCATGGGGTTCCTTTGCCTTTGTTTGCTTTGAGATGCTTCCTTTGAACCTCCAAAGTAACAGCCCTTCCTTGATCAAGTCTGGTGCCCACAGACTTCCAGACAGGCCCAGCGCCCACGCCAATGGGAGCAGCTTCCATGGTCCCCTTTCATGTCTATGCCTTGTGGGCCTGGCAACCTGTTTCAGGGTAGAGCAGAGACCCTGGGTTTCTCCCAGAAGCTGAGTCTCACGATCCACTACATATTTTGTTCCAGCAACAAAATAATGAGCAGACAGACAAATAGATGTAATATTAAAAAGTACACGGTTAAGAGGATGTTTCACAGTGTCTGATGAAAGGAAAAGAGGCAGTCCCACTGACCCCAGAGGGAGCCTTCTCCAAAACTAAGCTGAGCACATCAGCCAAAAGCTCCCCTGGTTCCTTGGTGCCTGTGAGGCCCACACTACTCAGCCAAGCGTCCATCTCCCAGTCCCAGGCTCATCTCCAGCCTTGCCCCCCTGCTGTGCTTTGCTCCAGCTGCGATGCCCCTGTGCTTTTTCACACCTCTTTGCCATTACACATGCTGATGCCTTGGCCTGAATTTCCTTTTCTTCCTTTTTCTATCCCAAGACTGAGCTGGGATGGATGTCACCTTCCCTAAGAAGCCTTAGACAGAGTTAGCTTCTCATGCTTCTAGGCTTCTATGACACGCATACAGTCCATGCCTTTTGCACTGTGGCTCATTTGGTCTGTCTTCTCCAGTAGACAGTGAGCCTTTGAGGGAAAAACTGTGCCTTATTGAATTCTGTGCTCCTCACGTCTTATCTGGGGCTAGACCAGCCTGCAAGATGGAGCTTCCTAGATCCCAGGCCACCCAGAGGCTGTCAGATATTGTACTTAAGCACCAGCTAGAGACCAAGGCAGAGAGAGAGAGTGTCCCTGGCTGGCAGACCTGATAGCCAGAGGGAACAGGGAATTGCTCTCACTGCCTAAGAAATTAGATGAGACTAGCTTTCCTGGGGATCTGGGAATGGATTACTAAAATATATCTGAGATTCTGGGCTTCCCAGAAGATCTGACATCAGAAAGGAAGAATTAAATTTCCTTTTGTGGAGTCCTTTGCTCAGTCATCTTGGGATTTATTTTTCCCTCCATAAAATGATTGCTTGGCTGAGAAACGATGAAGAAAACAACACAAATAAATCTCATCACCGTTACCTGCCTTTTTGGAACCCAGAATTTCATCACTGAGGGAGATGCTTCAGTTTTTTCTCTGTAAAATGGAGATGATAGTGAGTTAATAGCTCTTTCGTGGGGGTTCCAAGGACTCCGTGAAATGCCGTACGGGAAGTGCCAACCATGATACCTGGCATAAGTGTAGACGATTAGCAAATTTGGTTCCCTTTCATTGCCTTACCCATACTTTGGGTAAGATCCCAGAACCCCAGGCCTGATTCTCTTGGCCTATTTTAAAGCAAAGTATAACTGGGTCCATAAAGGCCATTTTCAAGATGGCAGCCAGCTTTCTCTAGGGAAGAGTCTAACTTTGGAGATCAAAGATTATGTGGAAAGTTGGTGCCCCGTCTGCCCCAGAAAACAAAGGAACCTCTTCAGACTGGCCCGTCTCTTCTTTGCTAAGTGGCTGTGCTGCTCCAGGCTGGGACCTTTTAAGGACATTGCCAGGAAAAACAACAAGCCTGAGAGATCTGTCTTATAGATCCATATTCACGTTTCTTTCTCTCTCTCTGTCTCTCTTTTTTTGTTGACATTAGAGACCATGATTTTACCTCCCCCAAAAGGAAATTCTTTTCACACACACTTTGGAAAATAATCAAATCTTGTCTTGTTCATCCTTCCCAAGAGAAGCCATCACCCAAGAGATACAGGGGTTCCATCGTGTGGGTCAGCTGGGGCGGCCTATGGAGGTGGTCCCTCTTTACAAACACAAGGAGGGGCAGAAAAGTTCCCTTCAGTTCCACTCCCCCACTACTGACCACAAAAGCACAAAGAAAACCTAGATTGAAGAGTGCTGTGGACTCTGGGGTCAAGGCCAAGGCTGGGGGAGGGGTACAGAATGGTAGTGGGCCAAGCCCCATGCAGGTTGGGTGTGGGGCACAGTGAGGATGGGGGTGCCTCTGCTGTGGTCTAGGGAGCATCCTAAGGCCACAATGATGCAGACTGGCAGGTGTCCGATGCCAGAGGTCCCCAATGGAGGATTCAGGGGGGGCAGCAGATCAGTCACCCCAAGAGCCTCCATCTTTCCCGTGATAGCATGGAGGAGTAGAACACATCCCCTCCACTCCTAAAGAGAAGTAGGGCAGGGGAGGTACTGCTGAGCCTCCCACTCCCCAGCACCTGTGCAGTCAGCTTGTCATGAGATTCACAAAATAGAAAAGGACAAAAGCAAGAGGTCTGAGAACTGAAAATCCGGGGGCCTTGCTTGTGGGTGCATTTCTGCTTGGGCCTGTGGCTGTGGCTGTCAGGTGTGGAAGGGAAGCCTGGGCCTTTCAAAGCAGCATCTCCCATAGCTACAGAAGGTGTAGAGCCTGCCACGGAATGTGGGACCACCGGGTCTTCTTCTTGGAGCTGGGCAGAGGTGCCGCCTTTCAGCCCCTGTGCCCAGAAACTGTCATTCACAGGAAAGGGGGCTTGGCCGCTGCAGCCTCTGGACTCTGGCAGGTTCCCCATCCCACTGGGCTAAAAGGAGCTTAAATATTCCAGTGCCACCTCGTATACGAATTTATACTGTTCCTAAAAGGAGAGAGGGAGAATAGGGGACAAAAGAGAGAGATGGAAAGGAAAATGCATTTAATTTAGAGACACAGATTCTGGAGAAAACTTTATCTCCACCCATACTATAAAGTCAACTCAAAATTAGCCACGCGATTGTTAATACCTGGATGTCCTTGAAAGTTCTGCCTGATGTCTACTTGTTCCTAAGCCATCTTGGAGGCCCAGCTGGGGTTGTTTCCTTTCTAGTTACTCTTTTGCGCACCTGTGCTTCTCAAACTGTAATGTGTGTATGAAGCACTCAGGGTTATTTTTAAAATGCAGATTCTGATTCGGTAAGTCTGGAGTGGGCTCCAGACTCTGCCTTTCCAACCACCTCCCAGGTTACGCTGGTGCTGACGCTGCTGGGCTGCAGACCACAGACTACGCTCTGAGCGGGCTTCCACTCGGAGTGGTCCACAGACGCCTATACTGTCTCCACCTTTCCACCATGTCTTATCATCTGTGACTCTGCCTCCCCCATCTCTTTACCATCCCTTTCTCCACAATGTCCTAATCCAATGCTTTAGACTGTAGAAATAAGCAGAAACTCATTAGAATAGGATTGGGTTGAACTGAAAATGTAATTCACACTATTAATCCATAATCTTTTCTCCTAAGAGAATTGAGGGCATTTCCTTAAGAAATGGGCAGAAAGTCAAGCAAAGTCCAATCACATTTGGACTGCCCTATAGGAAAGAAAAGTCGATGGTGCTGGAAGGACGATGAGCAGAGCAGATGACAGCATGTGCAAAGGTCCTATACTGGGCCTAGGTATCTAACAAGCACCTAGCTTCTGAATCATTTTTACTAGTTGGTGTCATTTTCTTCAAGTCTAGGAACTGTGTCAACCAGAGCTCTCGGGACACTCACCAGGGTCTCCACCATGTTGGATTTGTTGTTACGCAATGTTTTCACAATGTGGAATACATCAATGATGTTTTGCTGCTGGATCATCTCACACACGCTGCAGATGGCACAGAAAGTTCCGCTGCGGCCACCCCCATTTCTAAACACAGAGAAAAGAGGTAAGCCAGAGACCTGGGTACCTGTCAGGCACTTGCTGATCCTAGAGCCACATCAGCAGTAGCAGGGAGATGCTGGCCTGAACCATGCAAGGTGATGCAATGGAGAGAGACCAGGAGTTGTGGTGTGAGTCCCATCTGTGCCATTAAACTTGCTGTGACCTTGGGCAAATCACTTGCCCTACCTGGGCCCCAAGTTCCCCAATCTTATAATGAAGAGGTTGGACTATATGACCTTTGAGGTGCAGTTAACTTGATACTTCTTTGCTTCTGTGAGGCATGTTGAACACACTGGCTCAAACCTCCAGGGCAGGTAGGCACTGGATCTTTGACATACCCCCAACGATGGGTTGTCCAATGAAGAGAATGGAAGTTTCCAGGTAATTTTCCTAATAGTTTTCCATCCTCCACTGAAGCCAGCAATACCAGAGACATCTTTGTTAGCCTAAAGCCAGCTAGCCCAAGTGTGGGGGACTTGGAGGTGGGCCTGAGAGGCTGTATCCTGAAATGGCAGGTCTCTACTTGTACACCAAAGATCAAGGTCTTTGTGATCTGGAGTATAGGGATAGAGGATCCTCATCAGGGCCTTCCCTCTGTCACTTTTCTTTGAAGCTCCCTAAGTCATCTTCACGGAAACGCCCCTTCAACTCTTTACAGAAAGTCCCTTTAGGAATCTGCCTGATTTGGAACTCCTGGGCAGGTTGCCAAAGGCAACTAATGATTTCATGTAATGGTCTGTGTCTAAGGAACATCTGGATGGAAACTAAGGCACTCAGTCAGTCTCCCAGATGTATTATCTACATGACACTGAACGTCCAGATGATTCAAGTGCAGGCAGTTACCCTCCATTTGCAAGCCGGAGCCTGCATTTCAGCATCTGCTGTAGTGCCTGTGGCCCCCAAGGATGCCAAGGTCCCCACTGGTGGAAGGATGCCCGCTCCCTGTGCTTCCCTTTGGCTCAGTGCTGCTGCTTACCTTTGCCAGGGGAGACCTGGGTAAAAAAGGTACCCCTGCAAATACAGTAGGCTAAAAACAAACCTATGACAAAGAGTAAGGGGTGTCCTCTAGGAAGGAGGATTCCATCTTTTCTGAAGCAAGAACAGCAAAGTCCAATATGAAGAGGCATCTCAGGGCCCAGGCAAGTGAGACCCTGAAGCGGGGAGTGTGGCGCTGTGCAGGGGGCAGGAGCACCCTAATGTATTGGAGGAATTTGGAGGGAGAGGGGATGAGGAGAGAACCAGTTGCCAGTTTCTGGGGATGTGGGCAGCGCCAACTCGGCTTGTACCCACAAAGCTCTCAGCTTCTCCCTGGATTCCACTCTGGGATTTGGATCTTTTGGGAAGGGAGACTGGTTGCAGGTGATGGCCGTTAGCTGTGTGTGTGTGTGTGCACGTGTGTCTAACCTCTTTTAAGCCCTCTGACTTTCCCAACATGTACATGTACCACCTATTTGAAAGAGGGGAACAGTAAGCTGGTTTTGAAAAGAGTGAACTCAACTCTGAGGTCAGTGGGATGTTATTAATGCCTCCACTGGCTCCAGAAATATGTCTTCCGAAAAAGGGAAGACTGGTTCATACTGCCTTTGATGCACCATCTTTAAAGAGGGAGGCTTTCTCCATCACCCCTTCCCAAATTGTTTCAAACTCTAAGCGGCAACATGAATGATTGTGAATCAATTCTTCCATACATAGATGTTACAGCCGCAGATTTGTTTTGTGGCCGAAATCTCTGTAAAATCCTTCTCTGTGGTCGCTTTATACTTATATGGTAGACTTTGCAACAGTCTTTTGCTATGTTAAGTAATTACATTTATAACATTTGCCTGTTTGCTACCATGCCACTGTAGGCCTCAATCATGGTAGATAAACTGTTTATTTTCTAAATATTTTATGCCAAAGCATGATGGGGTCTAAAGGTCATCCAATTCAACAGACCCATTGGAAAGGGGAGGAAACTGAGGCTCCCCAAATTAAGTGATTTGTTTGATGTTGCCAGCTTGTCAGCTCCAGTCCTGACCTCCACACTAGCATAACGACGTCAGGGCCCATTTGAAGGGAGCACCTGTGCTCTGGCTGTGCTGATTCCAGGACAGGAGGTAAAGCCTCTGGACCCCCAGTGGTGGTGGTGTAGACACAGTCGGCCTCGAGCGTGCTGTGCCCCTGGCAAGGGCCCAGGCCTACGTCCCCTCTGGAGATCCCCCAGGGGAGGGCCATCCCCTCATGCTCTCTGCATCCCCTTGTTCCCATTATGTCCACAGTAAGAGATGCCACAGGAGGAAGACATGCCTTTGGTTTCCAGAGGCAGTGTGGGTTAATGGACGGCACAGCGGGATGGAGCCCAGTGGACCTGGATTCAAACTGTAGTTCCCCTCTTAACTACCTGCTCCTTTGCCCTTTTTGTTTTCTCACCACAGAATGAAGATAATGATCGTATCGACCTCAGAGGGAATGAGGTGATTCATGTAAAATGTCTGGCATCAAGCTCACTTAATCTTCTTCCTCCTCAGGAACTAATGGAGGAGGCTCTGGTTAGTGGAACCTATTTTGTCCTGAGCTTTCTTGTGACTCTCAGGGCCTGTCACACCTCCTGTTGGAGAGTGGGGCTCATGTTCCCATTGGCAGCATTGGGTAGCAGTCTGTCCCCGTGTTTGTGGAAAGGCCACCAGGTATGGCATCAACAAAACATATGCCACATAAAAATAGTTCAGGGCGACACAGTGGCACCCCCAGTGCATCAAAGCATTGTAATTCCTTTAGTTACACTCCCAGTGGTCTTTGAAAGGATGCTGAGATTGGGTACAGCAGAGCATGGACCCAAGGATGCCCTATCACCCATCACCCGTTGCCTTAGAGACACCTCCAGAGTACTCACAGACAGTGGACCACGGTGCGTCCCTCCCTCCCATCGTACTGCTCCTGCCACTTCTCCAGCCGACGGACCACTTTGAGCAGAGAGCGCTTAGAAGGGGGTGTGTCCCGGTAGGCAGGCCAGCCAATGTACTGGAGGTGCTGGACTATACGATACCCATCCTGTGGCTGAGAACAGAGAGGCTGTTAGGGCTGTTCGGCTGGGGATGGTTGGGGATGCAAACCCTCCAGGTATCTTGGGATGCAGCAGGAGACAGACTAAATGGGGTCTAAGGCACGTCTCATGGGGAGAGACACAGACCATCCTTACACCTACCTCCATCCCTTTGTGCATACTGATTCACTTGCAAGGAGTGCTTTCCACCTCCCTCTTTACCTGGAAAACTCCTACTTAATCTTCAAAACCCAATTCATATGCCACTTTCTCTAGGCAAGCCTTCCCTGACTCTTCTGGGCAGAGTTCTTCTCTTTTCCTAAGGCTTATATGCTAGAACATATCTCACCTTCCCATTCAACAGTGAACTCTGAGGGCAGGGACTGAGTTGTGCTCATCCTGGGCCCCCCAGTACCAAGTCCACATCTGGTTGCTTTGATTAGCTGCCATTTCACAGATTCCTCATCTGCCCCTCTCCCACCTAAATCCCCTACACCCAGCCAGTGAATTTCTTCAAGGAAGCAACTAATTGGATCCAATCAAAGGCTGCATCAACTCGTGCCAGAGCAGTGCAGAACCATGGGGGAAGAGCTAATTTCTGAGAAGTTTTGTCTACATGGCAGCAAGTGCGTCAGGAAACAAGCAGATGGCAGGCTGTGCGTTGGAGTCATTCCTGGGTCTGGAGCCGGAATTGGCAAAGGTATCACATTCCCAAGGAAGTGACTATCTGGAGAGCGCAACGCAGCCTCACGGCCAGCCCAGCGGGATCTCCTCCCCGCAGCCTCATCTCTCATGGGGGCGGGGGGAGAGGTATGGGGAGCTCTGGCGGCCATGCACTTACCCGGGCCATGTTACAGATGCGGAATATTCTGTGGATGATGTCCTCATCGATGTCTGCAGAGACGAACTCCACCTGGATGGGCCCGTAGCACCCAGAGGTCTTCTCAGGCCAGTACTGCATACAGAGCTGGGGCAAGGAAAGAGGTCACAGAGAGAGGCAAGGCCAAGGGGCAGATATTGGGCTCATTTACCACCAAGACTTTTTTATTGCCAGTAGGACATAGTAGCTAGAAAGGTAGAATATTCATTTCAGAAATTAGACTCATCTTTCCACTTTTTTTTTTGGCTGTTGAAAGGTCATGGCCCAGGCCTTAAAATCTTTGCTATGCTGATTTCAAACCAGTAGTTAAGCTTGCTGGGCCTCAGGTTCCTCAGCTGTAAAATGGGGAGAATAATATACACCTTGAAGGGCTGCTTCTGGAGAAACTAGAACATTCTCAGAGTAGAGCAAGCACAATTGATTTTTAGTTTCATCAACATGAATCATGGCAAACTTTTCCCCATTCCCAGAAAACCTTCACAATGTTCATTTTATGATCAGATTATGAGTAGTTTAAAAAAAAAAAATTTTTTTTTGGCATCAAACAGGCTTGGGTCCAAATCCAGGCTCTGCTACTTACTAGCTGTGTGACCCGAGGCTCACGTTTCTCACATGGAAAGTGGGGATAATATGCTTGTCTTGCACCAAAAGATAATGTAACATGATGCTGAGACATCTTGCCTGGGATCTTTCCTGTTTTTTTTGTTTTGTTTTGTTTTGGAATTAGAACTCACAGCTGAGCACAAAAGGCAGTGGTTTGTCCCCCAGTTTAAGACAGTAGGTCTCAACCAGAGGCTAGTTTGACCCTCGGGGGTTATTTGGAAATGTCTGGAAACCATTTTTGTTTTTCTTAACTGGGGAGGTTGCTACTGGCATCTAGAGAATAGAGACCAGGGATGCCACTAAACATCCTACAATGCACAAAACCAGTCCTCCCCACCCCACAAAAAGTTATCCAGTCCCCAAATATTGGTAGTGCTGAGACTGAGAAACCCTGGTCTAAAGTCAGAGATTGTTCCTTAAGTTAATGGGTGTCATCAAGAAGGAGAGAAAGATATTGCATTCCCCCTGATCTGTTGTGTCACCAGATGACTTGAGTTTGGGAAAGAACCCTGGAGTAGGTATCAGGGGTGTGGCTGTAGACAGGGGAAAGCATGACCCATCAAATTCCAGTTCCCATGGAGCATGGAGATGGATCCTGTCCAGGTCTACAGGCCCCAGAATTGGGGCACAGAGGAGAGCTAAGATCGGGGCTACAGGCTTGCTGGGGACCATCGCAGCCTGGACAAAGAGGCCGTGAGTTAGAAAGACCCTCCATCTGAGGGTTACCCAGTAGGTGTAGCTGAGACTCACAGAGACCCAGCCAGGCCTTGGAGAACAGCTTGTGATCAGGACTTCCATCAGTGGGGCCTGCCATGGCCACCACCCCCAGGCATGCCAACAAGGAGCTAGGTTGACAGAGGTAACCCACAGAAATGTGTGCTCTCCTCACCGCCACCGAGGATGCAGCATTTTCATGAAAGGGAATTATTGCTCTGCCTTTTGTTTAAAGAGAACAGCCAACTCACCCTGGAAAGTTCTATGAGAAAACATCTTCTATTCTGTCTTTTATCCAGAACCAGAGCCCGAAGGGAAGGGGGGGTGGGGCGCGAACAGAAGAGAGAAAAACACATGTCCCCCACCTTCCTAGCCATGCCCCAAATTCTAGCTTAAGGATATTAGTCACCTTATAACTATAAGGCCAAATCCGACCAGCTGCCTGTATTTGTAAATAAAGTTTTATTGAAACAGACCACACTTGTTCATTTATGTATTGTCTATGTCTGCTTTTGTGCTACAATGGCAGAGTTGAGTGGCTGAGACAGTTGAGTGGCTGAGACATCCTGCAAAGACTAAAATATTTCCTATATGGCCCTTTACAGAAAAAATTGCCAACCTCTGCCCTAAAGGGTTGTTCTGGGGATAAATGAGATAATGCATGAAAACGAAGCCCTGAGCACAGCACCAGGCATGGAAAAACACCCACTAAATTCCAGTTATTCATATTATTATTAAACCCATCCGTGCTCAAAAAATAATATAATAATAGCTAACCGATAAATTTGAAGGGTTCATCTTCTTATCATCCATGTTAAATGGCAAAGATGTGCAAG
>JAQZBX010025352.1:0-29593 GCA_029593785.1 Cabassous unicinctus
TTTTTTTTTTTTTTTTCATTTGCCAAAAGGTATTTCCTAATTTCCCCTCTGATTTCTTCTTTGATCCATTGCTGGGGAGGAGCCAGAAAAGGTGCCACAAGGCTATCCTCCCATTTTTTAAGTTGCGTTTTCTTGATTGGGCTCTTGCCCATTTCCTGCTACCCCTAACTGTTTTCTGGAGTTTTGAGGAACATGGATTTGCCAGTTTTTGCTAGTTGTTCAAAGATTCTGTGGGAAATAGAATCCTGGAGCATCTTTTGCTACCATGTTAGTCAGTCAGAAGTCTTCTGTTCATTTTTTTTCATTCTTTTTCTTCCTGCTCTTCAGACTTAACACTTTCCATTGTCTTATCTTCAAGTTACTGATCCTTTCTTTTGCCTTCTCCAAACTGCTGTTGAACCCCTCTATTGAATTTTTCATTTTAGTTTTTTACTTTTCTGCTCCAGAATTTCCACTTGGTTCTTCTTTATAATTTCTATTGCATAATGGAAATTCTCATTTGTTCATCTATTGTTTTCCTTATTTCCTTTAGTTCTTTGTCTATGTTTTCCTTTAGTTAATTGATTATGTTTAATGACGGGCTTTCCAGAGGAAGTGATGTTTAAGTTTGGGACCAGAAATATGAGCTGAAACCAGCTGATAAAAGGTTTGGAGTATTGGGGCCAGGGTGTGGCCCAGTAATTGGAAGTTTATTTAGTATACCTTTACTATTGTATTTTGGGAGTGACTTTTTCTCTCTCAACAGTGCTATCTGGCTGACTCTTCATAGTATTACCTTAACTGAGATAAGGACTGTAATAGTTGTTCAAATGATTTTTTTAAAATTTGGCTCTTCATTCAGTTGTTAAATATCCCAACATTTTTAGTCAAAAGCACATAATTCTTTTTTTGATGTATACTCAGTTTTAGTATATGGACTCAAAGCTAGTATTCTACAAAGATTGTTATAATTTTCTCATTCAGAATCATACCAAGAAGAGATAATCTTTTTTTGTGGGAATTCATCTGCTTTCAGACGTCAGTTTAAATTTGCAGTCTCCTAGTGGCAATGCTGACTTAACAGGGAAGCACATAAAAACCATCCATTTACTGGTCTTAAAAATTTATCATCTGTAGTAGAAATTTCCTGACAAATAATAACTAATATTTGTGGAGTGCTTCTATGTTCAGATACTATGCTAAATATATGACATGAACTATCCCATTTAAACATCCCAGGAACACCATGAGATAAATAATAACTTTATTCCTTTGCTATAGATGAGGACACTGAAAGTGTTTAAGTGCCTAAGGTCCAAAAAGTACAAGTGGTGTATCAGAATTTGATTTCAGAAATGTCTAACTTGACTCAGCATTATTGCTTGAGAGATAAATATGATGTATATTAATATGTTGAGACAGCCACACACTCTCTTCACAGATTTTTTACATTATAGGAAATACTATTCTTTGTTATTAATAAAAATTATTTGTTGTATTTATGCTGAAATTTATGAAGAAATGAAAACTAAAATATTTGTGGTACAAAGTAAACAAGACAGGCCTTTTTATATATTGTTAGTGGGGTGACTGTGTTTTGGAGATATTCTTGGCAGTATATATCAAAACTTAAAATTCATTTACCCCTTGACTCAGCAATACTACTTTTAAGAATATGTCCTATAGTTAAACTTATTCATGCAAAGATCTAAGTCTGAGTGTTCTTTGTAGTATTGTTTGAATTAGGAAAAAGTTGGAAATGACTTATGTGTTCAATAGGGGCCTGGTAAAATAAGTTATAGTACATCAGTAAAATATAATTTTATGCAAGTATTAAAAAGAATAACAATACTAGCTAATCAAGCACTTACTAAGTGCCAAGCATTGCTCTTGTTCAATCTTCATAAAAATTGGAGTTGTTATTATTCGCCACATTTACAGATGAGGAAAGTGAGGCATAGAGAGGCTAAGTGACTTGTCCAATGTGGTAGGACAGAGACACCCAAGTGGGCAGTCTGGCTCCAGAATCCACACTGTTAATTACTGTGATATAGTGCTTTCTATATCTCTACATGAAAAGAAGGTGAATTGCTAAGTGAAAGAACAAATTGTTGAAAGTTTATATAGTATGATACTTTTGTGAAAAAAGGTCTATACCTATGTAGTTTATATTTTTCCATTTATAACATATAAAATATCTATATGTATTTTCTTATGACATATAAAATTTCTATATTATCCAGAAATTTTCTGGATAATATATGCAAACATTATATATACATAAACATGCATTGTATATGTATATACATATATACACACACATAAGACACTCAAACACCTATGTATATGTATATATATAAAATATACATTCATGGAAAATTTCTGGATAGTTATATATAAGAATTGAAGAGTACGTAATTTTGGGAATTGATATAGAGAATTTTTTTCTTTATACCATTTAGGTGAATAAAGAATTTAAAAGAAAGTAATGAGCACATGTTACTTTTATAATAAAAACAAATTTAAATTAAAAATCTTAAAAAATAGGGGGATACAAGAGGACATGGGATTTTTCCTCTTGGAGTTATGAAAACATTCTAAAATTGACTGAGGTGATGACAGCACAACTCTGTGGTGAAATGAAAAGCCAATGAGTGCACATTTTGGATGGATTGTACAAGGCATGGTACTGTATAACACAGTGATCCCCATGGTGGATAATGAACTGTGATTAACAGCACAAATATATGAATGTTCTCACATGAACTATAAAACACATAGGCAATATTAATACATGGTATTAATAATAAGGTGGTTTGTGGGAAAAATATACCAAATGTAAACTATGAGCAATAGCAGTAATATTTTGATGATGTTCTTTCATCATTTGTAACAAATGTTCCACAACAATGCAAGATTTTGGTGGTGGGGTGATATATGGGAATCTCCTGTATGTTATACATGATTGTTTTGTAAACTCACAACTTCTCTAATAAAAAAAATGTAAAAAAAATCTTAAAAATTGGATGTGGTAATTCTCTAACAATTATATTAATGGAGGCAGAGGGAAAGGAAAATTTTTTTCTTTTCATTTTATAACGTTCTGTACTGTGAACTTTTAAAAACAGATTTTACACATTACTTTTATAACAACACACATTTCCAATGAAAAATTTATAAAAAGTGGACATAATTTTTCTCTAACAATTATGTACCAAGAAATATCATTATTTCTGTGACTAAATATAGGATATAGTTTATTCATTATATTCATAGTTTAGGATAAATCTGCCTATGTTAAATTTGTATCATAGAGCTGCTATCTTGTTATCTTAAAGGCTAGTTCTTTTCTAATATTTACTGAAGTGAAAAGGAACTCAATGAAGATTTACTTTGTTTTTATAAACAGGATTGTTTCAAACTGATGGCTTAGTAATGAAATTTCACAACAAATGAGAGCCAGAATTTCAGATGTTGACAGCAATTTTCCTAGTTGTTCCTAGCCAATTGAGCACAATTTTCTTGGAGGAAGATGGTCTCATGTTTAAGTTCAGAGCATTTATCAAAAACAAATGTCAATGTGAAACTGCATTGTTTATTAAGAGGCAATGTTCTAGTGTCAACTGTCAGTATTTTAATATTATGCTTAGTCATGGAATATACTTGGAATTAGGTTAGCTGACAAAGGCTGAAATAGGCTAGCTGAAACTTAAGTATAACTTATCTGGTGATTGTGTTTTTCAGGTGAAGCTCTGAAAATATCAGCAGAGAGATTTACAGATGACCCCTGTTATCTCCCGAAAAGGGAGGCTGTGGTTCAAGCAGCCCGTGCCTTGTTGGCTGCAGTTACCAGACTTCTTATCCTCGCAGATATGATTGATGTCATGTGTCTCTTGCAGCACCTGTCAGCTGTAAGTAAAAGATGGCTTAGTTTACCTTGGCATTGTTCTCACTTCTGATTCTATTCTCTGAACCTGGTATCACTCCTACTGCATTCTAGCCTCACCCTCATTTCTTAATGTTACCCTTAAGAAGCGATTGGATTGCATTGTGAAGACTAATGTAAACCTCAGGAGACCTAAGCTGGAAGTTAATCCTAAAGCCAGTGTGAAATTGAAAATCAGAAAACGGTTTACTGAAAAGGATATGGCTAGAGAAAGTACTGGACTGTTGACCATTTAAACTATTTTTTATGCTTTATGTGATTATAATTTCTTATGGCTATAATACATACATAAACTGTTTATCATCTTTTTTCACACTCCTATTTCTCCTCCACAGTATAAATAATTTAAGAAACAGAAACTTTAAAGTTTAAGAGATTTGGAAGTTTATAAAGGAATACTACTTTGCCACCTCTCCTTGATCCAAGATGAATATTGCGTGTTTGCTAGCAGTCTGTGATATCTGTAGTAATCCATTATGAAAAATGTATATATATTTTAACTAGGAGATTATAAAGGTAACAGGACATTCTGCTTGCACTGTTTTGCTAGACAAATTCATTTAGCATGGATTGAGGAGAAAGGGACTTTTATTAAAATCTTTTTTACTTTCTTAATTTTTAAATTTGATTGTCATTAATAGTGTCCAAATGACAAGGTTATAAAGAACCTCTTGAAATCTCTGCTTTATCTCATCTTTAAATAGGACCCTTACACTTCTGTCCATAAATATGTCTGTGTTTTCATAAAGGCGCCTGGTGATTGTAATACCACTGCTCCATTAAGCAAATGATTGCTTTGTCTGATTGACCTTCTTGTCAAAATCGGTTTCTCTAATTGCTAAGCTAAATCTTTCTTTCCATCTCACTGTTGCTTATTTTAACCCTAAAGCAGAGTGACCCTCCCTTTGTGCTTTTATACTCCTTTTCTTTTGATAACTTTATTACTATAAAAATTCAACACTGTTTTTTTTTTAAATTTAAGTAGCTTTTCAAGAATGGGATTAATTTTTATAACCAGAAGTTGTCTAATAGTGAATTTGTGAGATAATTGAGCAAAAGTGGTTATTGCTTCTTGGTTATTTGTTTACTGTATAACCTTAGACAAATCTCTGGACATTTCTGAGATTCATTTTTCTCATATGTGACTACAGACATTAATAAATGCTATAAACAAGGAATGGCTATGAAAGATTAAGTGCCAGGTAATTCCTAGTTCCAATGACCCAGTTTTCCTATTTTAGACTCTAGATTTTTGAGATAAAATGGAATGAATGACTTTTGTAAGGTGAATATTGCTGCTTTCATAATCAATTAGGAGGCATACTACTCCCTTCACTACCATTTTAATTGAGTGCCTGCTAAATGCCAGACACAGCACTAGGTAATTCACATACATCATGTCATTCAAATAAAGCAGGAGGTAATTGTATGTCAAACAAAAGCCAAGTACTACATTTTGCAATAATAAAAATTATAGTTAATATTTATTGAGTTTTTGTAATGTGCCAGGTATTGTGCTAATGAATTATCTTTAATTCAATTATCACAACAGCTGTATAATTATTAGACTTTCTGTTTCACATGTGAGCAAAATGAGGTACAGTGAGTTTAAATAACTTGCTCAAGGCAATAGGAAAACAAAACTTTAGAACTTAGTACTCCAAGGGTTCGAACAGTTTTAACTACAAATAGAGTGTTTGGACAAGTTCATGGGCCTATAATAGGCCTTAAAGGAAGTTAGGTATGTCAGGGGGAGGAGGTCTTAACGCTAATCATTCTTTCTCACACTCGTTGTTGCCTTTGACAGAGCCTGATTTTGGCTAGATCCTTTAAACCACTTACTAAATATGTACAGTAAAACAATGGTATCTCATCAGTGAAAAATGGCATCAAAGAAAAAGAAGACATTTTGTGATTATTTTGTATTTTTTCATCCTTACAAAAGCTATATTTGAATTGCATCATCAACTTAGTTCTTGAGGTTTCATGCAGAATAAAGACAAATTGAATTTTTTTAGTCTTCAAGATTAGAATTATTTAGCCCAACATTTCCCCCAAAATATTCTGTAGAACCTGTCTTAAATATACAAAATGAAAAAAAGTTTTTTTTTTGGTATAATCAATGCTGCACACAGAAGTTCCCCTAGAATATTTTCAATGCACGTTTGCACAGAAAAATTAGTGAGAAATATTGCAACAATGAAACCCTGTTTAATTTTGCTTAATCCAGAGTATCTCAACATTTTTTTTTCTTACACTAGAGTGCTTCTATATATCTATTAATCCTGGGACTTTCTCAGATCATACTTTGGGAAATATTGGTTTAGAATTTTTGTAGTAATGTTTATGGTTACATTAACCTTTTCCTTGAAGTCAGAGAATCAAAGAATAATAGTGGAAAACGTCAGTGTCCTTTTACTCTAACATCCTCCCTGAAGTGTAAAGATTCTCTCCTATTAATACAATATACAACACATACAAATGTCTAATAATACACACAATTACTAAAAATAATGATCTCAATTCTGTGATATGGTGAAGCCCATTTTGGACAATTTTAATTGTTGGAGACATTTTCCTCAAGATGAGCTTAAATCTGCCTTCCTGTGATTTCCATCCATTGCTTCTAGTTTTGTACTTGGGGCAACAAAAGGAAAGGTGTTTTTCAAGTAACTTGATGCTACTCTTAGGATTCCCTTATGTCTTCCTTATCTAGGCTAAGCTTTTCTTGACCCTCTGCCAGTCCTTGTATGACAGTGTCTGAGTTCTCTTAATACTTTAGAATTTCTTTATCTTTTTCAAACTGGCTGCGTCACTTTGTATGGTTTTCAGTTTCCTGCTGAAATGTTCAATTTTGATTTTAATCTCATTGAACATGGTAAGCAGAACTGTGTTATGGTCAGGTTTGAAACTTCTAGTGTCTGAACTTGCTGGGTGTTTTCTTCTGCTTTTTGCTGGTTTTTGCTCATGGTGTCATGTCTTCTCATGTGAATGGCCATCTTTGTGTGCTGAACATTGCCTCTTCTGCTACTCATATCAGGAAATTCCTGTTTATTAGCTTTGATGTTTTTAAGGTGAAGTATTTTATATTTCATCAAGCCTGTTTATTTTCCTCAGCAGAATTGTACTGAATTGCTAATTTGCCACTACAAGAAATAGAAGTCCTCCATATAATCTGTTAATTCCTTTCTCTGCTTATTCTAGATTGTAGGTAACTCTCAAAAAAGGTAGTGTTTTGAAAACAGAACAAAACTCTCTGCTGTGAACATTCTATAATATAATTGGGTAATTACCTCCTTGATTTAATGTCTAATATTATCTTACCTATCATGGTAGACTTGTGCTGTTGATTCACATTGATTTTGTGAGCAGTTAAAACCTCCAAGTCTCTGAGCTCAAGCTACTTTAATTCAGGTCTTCCTCATCTGATAGTAATTAAAAAAATATGTAAATATAGATGCTACGTTTATACTCAGTGAACTTTTATCTTAATTGTTTTTTTTGTTATAGTCCATCAAGATCTTTTTAAGTCTTGATTTTGCCATCCTCTCTTAATCTGGTGTTATTTTCAGATTTCTTTACACAAGTCATTAATGAAAAAATGTTAAACAACATAGTAAATAGAGTCATATCTCCCTTCCAGAAGACACCAAACAAATTTTATCACACTTTGAGTAAAGTTGTTGAAATGAGCTTCAGACTTGCTTCACTGGGTTATTGTATAAACCATGTTTCCTTTTCCACCCCTCAAGCACTTTTTCAAAGGCCTTCCTAAAATCAAGATATATTGTCTGTGTCATCATGGAGTTATCAGTCTAGTAACCCCGGTTATAAAGGCAATTAGGTTGGTTTGGCATGACTTGCTCTTTTTTCTTTTTTTTTTTTTTAAGATTTATTCATTTATTTATTTACCCCCTGTTTTTGTGCTCACTGTCTGCTATCTGTGTGTTGTTTTGTGTCTGCTTGTCTTCTCTTTAGGCAGTACCGGGAACCAATCCTGGGACCTTCCGGAGTGGAGTGTGGCGCCCAATCTCTTGCGCCACTTCAGCTCTCTGTTCTGTTGTGTCTCTTTTGTTGCATTATCTTGCTGCTCCAGCTCCCTACGTGGGCCAGCTCGCCGGGCAGGCCAGCTTGCCTTTCACCATCTGGACCTCTTATATGGTAGACGGGAACCCAATAGCTTGAGCCACATCTGCTTCCCATGACTTGCTCTTTATAACTCAATAAGAGCTCTAAGTGACCATTGCTTGCTTGCTTTTATTCATTTTTTTTTCCTTTCCTTTTTTACCTTCATTTTTTCAATTATTCTCAATTCACTTACTTATCGTTGTAAACGACTTGTCTTTTGGGATCTCTCTGCCCTTAAGATCTGGATATGATTTGCTTGAACCCTCATTCTATGTCCTGTCAAGTATAATGTTCTCCCCAAGATTTCTGCATATTCTCTGGGTGCTCATGTTCTTAGGGTCATCTCTGGCTCCAAGCTTTTGTCTCCTCTCAGTTACTTTAGTTTATGGTTTGTCATTTTATCCCTATTTTATATTATGTTCACTTGGAATTGGAAGTTGGCCTTTTCCCCAATATTTTTCACACACAGATACACACACACACACACACACACACACAAACTCATGCACACTAATCCTCTCAGACAAACCATGTCTGTATATATGGAAAACTGGAAAACCTTATGGAAACTTTGGAGAGGTAGAGGGAGGGGCTTTTATATTATAGCAATATATTATAAGTAGCTTCAACTTGAATTAGAATTAAATCTTAAAAATCGTAAAAATCCTTTAGCTATTTAACCTCATTGTTTTCCCATTTCCCTTTTTCCAACCTCCTTTCCTTTGCTTTCCTTCATATCCCTATATTTCTGTTCATTTGAATGCAGTAAAGAGTTACTTTCTCCCCACCCCCTATTTGACTTTTGCTAACTTGTGCCCTCAGACAACATTGTCTACCTTAAATTACTCCTTAAGTTATTTTCCTCCATATAGACCAGGGGTTCTTAACCTTTTTTTGTTCCACAGACCCCTTTGTCAGTTAGGTGAAAATTACGGACCTCTTCTCAGAATGTAGCGGCAGATAGTTTTATGACACTCAACACTGGCATGTCTTTAAATTAAATTTTAGGGTTATTAAAATTATGTTTTTCAACTTTCTCATAATTTCAGTACCTGATAACCTAACATGGTTCAACATCTGTTCAAATAGTCATTTTTGGCAAACATTTAGAAATTCGAATTTTCCTGTGGCATTGTAAAACCATCTCTGCCGTCCTTACCAACCTTTTTGCAGGCAGTTATCCACTGCACTCAGAACACACTACATCAAATAAAAATCATACAAGTCCACACTATACTGTGTATTATTTGATAAATATATCCCCACAAGAATAATGTTTTTAAATGCATAAAATAAAATTACAAAGGAAATCAGTTACATATATTGAAATACAGTTACTAAAATAAAAAACATATGATAAAATACTATACATATGTGCTTCTTTTTTAACACATTAAATAATAATCCAATACATCAAAAATATAGGAAAGTTAAAATTACATTTTATTTTTTAAAGACATGTCAATGTGAAGATTGTTGTTGTTTATCTTGAATAAGAACATTAAACTGTGGTGTAGTATTTGACAAGGGAACATGCATATCATGTTAGACATCTAATTGAGTTGATTTTTTTTCAATTCAAGCTCATGGACCCCCTGAAATCTTTCCATGGATCCCAAAGGGACTTCTGATTAAGAACCCCTGATATACACATTTCCCTCCCTAAGAAGAATTCTGTAGTCAGCTACAGAACTCTCTCTCTCTCTCTCACACACACACAGATCTATATACAAAGATATAGATTAATGTATATACATACACATACATACATACACACAAACACAGACATACATAACGTATATCCTACTATATAATAATCTATTTTTTTGTGGGGGGAGGGCATACACTTTGAAGATATATATTTCTTCTTTTGGGCACACAATTTTCTTTTCAAAGCAGTGGGCTACCTTTTTATTTCTTCCTCTTATTTTGAATACAATGGATAAAGGTGTGTTCCACCTCCCCATCTCATCTTTACTATGTCTGCTCATCCTGGACTTTTTCTCCTGATACTCTTATACACATCATTGCTAAATTTTTGTATTTGTTCTTTATTGCATAGTACCAAAGAATTCCTTTCCTACCACAATGTTTCTTTAGTGGTCTTACCCGTTTCTTCCTTATTATGATTCCCCCCCCCACCCCAAATAACAGATTTTTTTCATCCTTATTGAGATGCATTTCCTTTTAGATGTCAGGTAAATGAGATGTCACTCTAATTTTGATTAACAATCTGTATGTATACATTTCCTGATTTCTTATTCTTTCTTATCTTTATTAAATAATCCAATTATGAGGACATAGACTGAGACCACCAACTAGTACAAACTCTTCAATGGTCACTGTAAAACTCTCAATGGGATGAGAACTGTCAACCAGAATGGAGTTAATATATAATTTAATTCATCAAGGATTCCTAACGTGGCAGTTTTAAAAGGGCACATTCACTGGATTTGTGCTTAATTTCATACTGGGAAGAAGGAAATTTAAACCATTTAGAAATGTTTATATTTTTAAAGAGATCAACATCATTCAAGTTAGCTCTGATTTGGGATTCAAATAAAAAATATACCAGTATGATTATGTTCTTCTAGAATTTATAGATTAATTAGGAAGTAAATTAACAATATGATAAGATATTAATATAGAAGTTTACACACAGCGTTATGGAGGCATGGTGGGAATTTTATCAAGAGGGCGTGTTTGGTTAAGTGATGCGTGGCTAAGTTTGGAGAGTTAACTAGGCAAAGAAGATGGTGGAGTGGAGGACATTTTAACTGAAGGGAATGGTATGACCTGTTCAAAGACCTGTAATAGTTCTGAATGGCTGAGATGAAGAATGATAGTGTGGGAGAAATAAGAGGTTGAAGCGGAAAATAGGTAGGCATAGACCTGCATGTGAAGGCTGAGTTAAAAAGTTTGAACTATATTCTGAAAGCTAAGGGGGACCCATTAAAGAACTTTGAGCATGGAAATGACATAAGCAGTGTTGCATTGTAGGAGCATTACTCTGGCATATAAGCAGGGGGACCAGAGTGGAGGCAGAAGGCCAGTGAAAGCGGCTGATGCAGTCATTTGGTTGTGAAATGATGGCGTGGGGCAGGGAATGAATGAATGAGGGAAAGGAAGAAGGAACAATCTATGATTTAGAAAGTGACTGGAATCCATTCAGTGGAAAAGGGAAGCATCAAGCAGACTTTCAGGGTTCTAGTTAGGTATTGAGGACCTTGTGTTGCGATTTACATAGAGTAAAGGCAGTTTATGGGTTTTAGTTATTTTGTATAGAAGAACATGTGGGAGACAGTAGACACCAAAAGATGGGTTTGGAGTTCAGGAGAGCAAATAAGGCAAGAGATAGAATGGAAAGCCTCAGGAAATAACTGATATGGTAAGCAATAGATTTGCATGAAGTCACCTAGGGAAGGTTAATAGTGTGAACTAATATCTTTGAGGCAGTTTGGTTTAGTGCAATACTCACTGAATGAAGAATCCATAGGTTTGTGCTCAGGAGTGGCCCAAAAGAAATGAATTATATAATGTTTATTCATTCAATCTTATGATATATCTGCTTTCTTATTTATAAAATGGTTATGAGAAGACTTTTTTATAAACAGCTTTCTTGAAGTATAACTTATATACCATAAAATCTGCTCATTTTAAGACAACAATTCAATGGATTTTAGTAAATTTACAGAGTTGTACAGTCATCACTATAATCTAATTTTAGAACATTTCCATCACCCTCTCCTTTGGACCTTGTTCCCATTTGCTCTTACTTGCCTTTTCCTCCCAGATTTGCTGAGAGGAGTAATAGCCAGAAAGCATTTTTAAAAGTTAAATTCCCTAAATAAATATCTTTCTTTTTCTCACACACATCTCTCTTTGCACAGAAATGATGCTCAATAAAGCTCAATAAACATTTATTGAATGTGTTTTGTGCCATCCTCACTACTGAAAGGTGCTATGAGTTTATTTAATGATAATGGTCTCTTACAATTTTATGGAACATTAAAATTTATAAAATAGTAATATAAAAAGCTAGATTGTAAGCTCTATTAGGGTAGGAACTATCTCTTATTTACCTCCTTGTTTCTTTTCTGTCTGGCGTGTTGCCATGCCCTTAATACATGTTTGTTGAATGAATATCTTTCATTTCTCTTCAACTGAATTCACAACAACCTTATAAAGTAGGCAAGCAAGGAAATATTTCTCCCATTTTCATAGAAAACAAAATCAAGAATTGGAGTCCAAAGTTAAGCAGTTGTTAAATGGCATGGCAAGGACTTGAACCCAGGCTTCAAGATCAGTCTACTTTCAACTGCATAGGACTATTTCTATTTAGATCTTGAGCCCAATTTTGTTCTATGTTTTTAAATTAATGTCTGTAATCATTCCTTACAGTAAAAAGCCATTTGAGGTATGTGTGTGTTTTAATTTTCTGCTTCAGCTGCAAAATTTCTCTTATGAGTGGTATTATCATCTTGTAAGTTCATTTGGAAAATATGTATGAAAGTCAAGGGATTATGTTCAGAAAAATTAATTTTTTCTCCATAATACTTGTTTTTTGGTTGCTCTGTAGTTGCCATATTTCAGTAGATATAGTAGCCATTTCTTATGCTTAAAACATTTCTTTTCACTCTAAATATTAATATTTATAGAACATTAATACATTATCCTTTTGATTATTCCTTTCTTCTGCTTTAGTCTCCAGAATCTTTTGCCATTGTTTCTGTCATTTTATCAATACTAAGATCACACTCGGCTATCCAGTGTTTTTGGCCAGGTATTTACTGGATACTTTTATTTATCCATAACAATGTGAGTATTGGATTTCTTTTTATGTTATAGGTAACAGCCAGCACCACAAATGTACAAAATGTTAAATGAGAAAAAAATGACTCCTGTTGAACTGGCTCTTCTGGAGCAATGCTACTTAATTTTAAAAAATAGACTTTATTTTTCTTTTACAGAAAACTTGTGTAATGAGTGCAGAGAGTTCCGGTATACCCACCCTATCCACAGTTTCCCTTATTGTGTATGGTTCATTTGTTACAATTGATGATAATACGTTATTATTAACCAAAGTTTACAGTTTACATTAGGGTTCATTTCTTGGGTTGTGCAGTTCTATGGGTTTGGACAAATGCATAATGTAATGTATCCACCATTATAGTATGGTACAAAATAGTCTCACCATCCTAAAAATGCCCTGTGTTGTACCTATTCATCCCTCCTCCTCAACCCCAACTCCTAGAAACCACTGATCTTTTTACTGTCTCTGTAGTTTTGCATTTTCCAACATCATAGAATTGCAATCAGGCAGTATGTAGGGTTTTCAGAACTCTTTCAGCCCGGCTTCTTCTACTTTACCATATGCATTTAAGCTTCCTCTGTGTCTTTTTGTGGCTTGATAACTTATGTGTTTTAATCACTGAATAATATTCCATTGTATGAATGGGATATTTTTTCATTATGGGAATTAGTAGGCTGCTGGAGCAGGGGTGGGGTGGGGGTGGGGGCTTATTTGATCTATTGATCTGACTACAAAAGGAAGCTGGAGCATTGACAGTGAAGGCCAGAGAAGCTTTACTTGCCAGAGCCCTGGCTGCATCTTTTCCTGCTACCTCAGCCGATTTTTTCTTGCCCTCTTTTTCAAATTACTCCATAATTTTCACGAACTCATTGGATGTATAATTTGGCAGGAAAAAGAAAAAAATGTATTTGGAAGAGGGAATGCTGAGTCAAACCAGGCCTTTCTGGTGCTGACTTATTTATGCTTCTCTTTCCTGTAAAACAGGCTGTTTCAATTATTTTAATAGGAGATGAGTGATCATGGTCTCCATTGTTTTATTTGGTGGATTATTATTACTGTTATTTCCAAAGAGAAACAATTTACTGTTCACAATGGTTATGTTTATGCCGAATGTTAGGCTTAGGAGTATAGCTTGCATCATCTTATTTTTGTCTTGTCTGCCTGGTGACATACAATAATGTAGTCAAGACAGGATATGGATTTGCTTCGCAATTCAGAGACTATCTTAATGTTCTGTTTTAACAGTTTTAGGAAATACCTAGGTTTGTTTTGGTTCAGATTGATTCTCCTCCCCCCCCCCATGACTTTATATGAACACTCCCAATTTATTTATTATATTTTTACGAAAAAAAATCTGTAGTTTTCTCAAAGAGCCTTAGTGATGATTGATATTATCATGATGCTACATATTAACACTTGCATAAAGAATAAACCACGACAGAACCATCAACACAGCAATGCCAAAGCAATCCAAAAGCTGGACACTAGTTACAGTCGTGTATTGGTATGTTCTGATAATCAGGTAATTAGCATCCACATCTGCTAGTCCCCACGGAATATACTTCCACCATTTTCTTTACAGGATGTATAAAAGGTTATCACTGACTGATCGAAATGCCAGCATCACTGTATAAAGTAGGAACAGCAAGCAGTAGTTGATAAAGCTCTGAAGCATTGTGGTGTTCACTTTGTATCTTTCAGCCAAATAGTGGCTGGTGATGGTTGTTTTGAATATAAACAAGGAAAACATCTGACCCAGAGCAATTATTTTCAAAATATTCAAGGTGAAGAGTTTGCCATTTATTTTGCGCAGGAAGCAGGTGAACTGGCCGAACGTTCCCTGCACGTGGGGCTGCGGAACGGCGGGTCCTGTGGGCGGGGCAGCCTCCATGTGGGCGCCTGCGTGTCTCTGGAGCCTGGAATCCCCTGAAATGCCCCCTCCCCCAACAGGAGGCGGTGCCTGTGTCGCCTGTGGGGTCTCGGCTCCGGTCCCTGCCCTGGCGTTTATCTTGCTGCTTCATGGGGCTGTTTCTGCCAGATTGATTTTTCAGCTTTATCTCTTTGTTTTGGTTTGGTATATAATGCCTTAAAATTAGCATATGCTCAGTTCAAGGTTATTTTGAAGTTCTTGGCTTGTTTTAAATTCCCACTCTAAACTTTAAATAGGTAAAATCTAGGAATTTAAAATCTCTTCATTTAATTGTGCTTCCCTTTCCACCTTATCTTCACATGAGGGATCATTTATTTTGCCAAACAGTCAATAAAATGGAATTGCAATTCACTAAATTAACGTAGAAAATCTCGAGAGGTATGTTTCAATGATAGTATAGTGACCTAGTGGAAAGAAAAATTCTCAAACCAAGTGTGATAGTTAAGTTCATGTGTCAGCTTGGCTAAGTTACAGTGTCCAGCTGTTTGGTCAAGCAAGCACTGGCCTACTGGCCTGATTGTTACTGTGAGGATATTTCATGGATTTAAATCATCAGTAAGTTGATTGCATCTATGGCTGATTATATCTACAATCAACTAAAGAGATTGCCTTCAACAATGAGAGAAGTCTTACCCAATCAGTTGAAGGCATTAAAAGGAAAATTGATGATTTCAGCAGTCAGAAGAATTCCCTTCGCTACTTCAGCCAGCTAACTTCTCCTGGGAAATTTATTGAAAACCTTCATTGGAGTTCCTGACTAGCTGCTTGCCCTACTGAATTTGGACTTGCCCATCCCCACAGTTGCATGCGCCAATTCCTGTAATAAATCGCACACTATTTACATTGTAACTAACTATCTCCTGCTGTTTTGTTTCCCTGGAGAACCCTAATACACCAAGTAAACATCTCTTTAAGTAAAATCTAGGCCTCAGCTTAACCATTGTCTTATTTTTGTCTTCTGTATTTCAGTTTCATCTGCAGAGTAAAATGATTTTACTCTCCAGAATCCTTATGCGTTTATGTGGGGAGGGGCTTGTGGGGTGTGTTTAATAGGGATCTAGCCCAGTTTTACGCTATAGATTTCTCCTTGATAGTTATTTGTTGTTGTAAGTAAAAAAATCCATTTAAATGCTGGCCTTATATATTTTTTTAGAGTACTTTGAGCTCTTTAGTATCGACCAATGGAGTGCTAACAATGAAAGTTCAAGTTAAAAACTCCACATCATGCAAGCTCTGACCCGTAGGGAAAATATATTGAGGTGATGTATTGTTAATGTGTTTTCTCTTTCTTCTTTGGTCATGAACATGTTACTTCGAAGTATCTGTTTTTGTGTTTCTTATTTTGAAGCCATACAGATGTGTTTTCCCTAAAGTTCCCATTTAGAGTCATGTCAAGTTCTCAGAGATAAATGTGAAGAAGAAATATTTAAGAAATAGACCTAACATTTTCTATGGAAGAGAAAGTGCAAATGATGAAGAATGCTTTAGAATTAAAGGGATTGATTAGTAAAATAGCTTGTATTTATTAATTAATAGAAAAAATTACTTAAATTGTTACAACTCTTAGATCTGGAATTATTTTGTTTTGACTATATGAGAAGGGACCAAGAAATGTGCATGGTACAGAAGTGAGTGTACAACATGATACATATTTTAATATAAAGGTCATTAAAATTATGTTGAACAGAACTTGCTTTTACTATGCCAACAAGAGGAGGAAAATGAACAGGCTTTGGCTATGTTTAATCTGATAGGTAGAATCAGTTTCCATTTAAGGCTCTATAAACTTCCTGTCCTTTGAGGGCCAAATCAAATTTCCTCATGTCTTCTATGTGGCATGAGTCCCTCAGTAAGTATTAGTGACCTTTTTGTGTTTCCACTGCAAGTTGCTTTTTCTCTTTTTTGTATTCTCTTTACCCTGTTTCCACATACTACAATCAGACAGACCTGCAATTGAAATCCCAGTTCAATCAAACTTTCTAAGCCCAGTTTCTCGCTTATAAAGGGGAAGAGAAATAGGAACTTGAGCAGTTTTTGTGAGGATTAAATTGGAAAGCATAAAGGACCTGACACTGTGTACTCTCCTTTCCAATCCAGACTTTTTGTGTCTAGTTTCCCCAGTAGTTTGTAGTTCCTTTAGGGCAGGGAGTGTGTTTTATGTTCAGTGTCTTGTGCATAGTAGGTACTAAAAGAATATTTGTTGAATTTAATTTACTGTCCTAATGTGGAATTTTAGCACATTTCCCATTTCTTTTTCCTCTGTCACCTTGGATTGAGATAAACATGTTGTTTTCATGAGATTGAGGATTTAGTTGAGGAGAATGCCATTATAATATGACTTATTCCATCGAGTTGGATATAGTAAGGGTAAGATAATTTCCCTGGAAACTTAGTTATGTTCTATATCTTTTTAGCCTGTCTCATAGCATCATAGGCACAGTGGAGTTCTGGTGTGTTTAAGATGGAGTATTCTCTATCTGTAGAAATCTTTCTAATGACACAGAGTGAGATTATGAGAAATAAATGACATTAAGAGAGAGCAAATGCAAATGACTTGCAAATGACGTTACTTGACATTTTGAATGACTAACCCTCCAAAGAATATTCTAATTTACTAAAATAATCCAAGAATTCAATTTCTTGTGAGTTCCTTTTGCTTAATTAATTACTGGTAGCAGAACAATATTCTGTGATCCACTGCATTTTGTCTCCTTTGTATTTATCTATTATCTGGCTTAAAAATGAACAAGAGCATTCTGATTCAGCAGAACCAATTTTATAATTGCGTTACAGAGCAGAAATGAATAAATGTTTGCTGAACATGCCACATGTGCTTTAATCATCAAACTACTAGTTTTCCATCCTCTCAGAATACAAGATCTGAGAGATCTTTCTGACTAGAGTTTACTGGGTAACCTTTTCTGCATAGATATTTCTACAGAGCAAGCTAGATCCCAAGCCTTTACAGCAAAATATCGTGCAAGCAGCTACTTTTTCATATATTTGTTTGTTTCCATAATTGGAATGTACAAGCTTTTTAATGCTTTCTCATTATGATTTGAAATTATGTACTCATTATATACTTTTTCTTGAAAGCAACAGTGTATCCTAAAACATGGAAGTTTTTTTTTTCTTCAGTGAAGAATGCTCTTTTGTTGGAGTAAGAACTAAACATGTCTCTCATTCATGAAATAATGTTGTTTGTACTTAGGATACTGTTGCTAATTCTTTATAATCATACCCAATTATTTCATTGAAAGGTAATTAACTAGCATTTGTTATTTCTGTATTACTTTGGTAGAAACTGAGGCTCAGGATCGACTATTTCTCTGTGTAGCTAGCTGGAAATTTGAGAAATCTATGCTACTGTCCTAATGACCTGCTTTTGCTTTAAATTTCAGTTTCAAAGGACATTTGAGTCACTGAAAAATGTTTCCAACAAATCTGACCTCCAGAAGACCTACCAGAAGCTTGGAAAGGAGCTAGAAAATCTGGATTATTTAGCCTTCAAACGTCAGCAGGTAGGAGTCAGAACTCTCCTTGGTGGAAAAGAGAAAACTTTAAGCTGCCTGCTGTCATGCCTGTCAGAGTTCAGGTGGGTCTAGGGAGACTCACCTTCTAGTGGTTAGGGCAGAAATAAGTTGTGCTGTCCTGATCTGCTGGGTTCCTATGGCTTCCTGCAGTGTCTAGTGTTGTCTTTGCTTTCACATGTGCACGTTAGGGGTTTCCACATGTATTCTTATATCTCTCTTAAAGAAAGCTCTAGCTGGTTTATGAGTGTTCAACTATTCTTTCCCCAAAACACCCCACTGGCAGAAAGAAAATCTCTATAGCCAGGTTGCTTTTATATTTGACAGGGGAAGAAGGTTCAGGATACCCGAGGTGAGAAAATCTCCTGTTCAGGAAAAAGTTGTGGGTATACATATAAAATTAAGGAGAAGAATCATATAAATATACCAAAATGTGTATTGACCTTTAGTTTTCTTGTATGAACTTGGATAATTAGCAACAATTTGAAGGAAAATATTCTTTATTAAGGCGAGTATTTTCGCCTCCCTGTATAGTCCCCAAGATAAATCCAGAGCCAAAATAGACATCTATAGCATTGCTTTTAGAATTAGTCCTTTATAAACCTAAGGTTAATAATCATTAAATTCTATGTGTTTACAAAATACTGGAGTGACAGTAGCTACCTACTTCTCATGCTGGATTTTTTTTCTTCATAGCCACTAGATGTCAGGGTTGTCAAGCTTTTACTTTAATCAACTGTTTATTCCAATCAGAACAGCCAGTTAGATGTTTAACTAAGGTTGCATGAAATTTGGGAATGTGCTCAATGATGGATAGCATTTAGAAAAATGACTTAGCAGCTGACTTACATGGCTAGGCACCGAATCCATTACTTAAGAGTCTTTCCTGTTAGTGTGGCAGTGGGTGTGACTTTCTTGCCTAATTCACAAGTTTGGGATCTTTTGGATTGGGGTTTTCAAAGCAGGATTTCTCATATTTAGCTAAACATCATTAAGTCTACATGGTATGGTCTAGAAATATTAGCCTGAGAAGAGGTTTGTGTCTCTATCACATACATTAATTAGATGGACATTTAGCTTTCCTGTGGCCCTATTGCCCTAGGAGTTATATTTGTTTTGCAGAATGTTCTAGGGCAAACGAAATATCTGTGCACATTCTTTAGTTTATAGTGAGAAAAGACAATTTCTATTTAAATTTTACTATTATTATTTTTAAATTAGTGATGGCCTATGTAGGTATTAGCACAAGTGACTGAAAGTTAGTATACTGAGCACTTAAAATTTACACTGTGAGTCACTGCTCTGGCCTATGCAGTTTTTAGTACAGTTTTGTTTCCCAGAGCCATATTTTACCACCAAGGGATGTTTGAGTTGACAGGTAGTAGTTATTGTCCTCATCTCTTAACCTTCTCATCAGCACATTTTTAGTGATTAGGGTCTCACATTAGCTAATTGTGAATTTGAAAGAATATGAATGCTTCAAGGGCAGAATTGCAGAACTCTGGAAGAATGGCATTGAGGACAGAGAAGTAAACTGCGTGTGTGTGAGAAAAAGATGGACACATGGGGTGTATGTATGTATATGTATGTATGTATGTACATATGTATATATTTATAAATCATATATACTATTTCTTAAATGACAACTATCTGCCACATAGTGTGATTAATACGTTTATATATTAACTCATTAAATCCTTCTAATAGTACAGTGGGGTTGGTTTAATTAGCCCCATTTTACAGATAAAAAAACTGTTAAGAAAGTTGTGTAACTTGCCCAAGGTCATTGGACTAATAAGGCATGAAGTTGGCCTTCAAGTCTAAATCATTCTGACTCAAAACCTGGGCTTTTCCTCTTCCTCCAAATTGATCCATTCCCAAATATTTCAGTATCCCTGCAGGGAGCCAGGCTGTGGGATAATAAAGGAAGGGGCTCTAGGAATGCAGCATGAAGGCAATTAGGAAAGGCCATACTTGCACTTAGAGAGACATTTGAAAATAGCACCTTGGTGTGAGCTAAAAGGGCATGTTTCCCTCTTCCAAATTCTTCAGTATATACCAAAACACAAACGGATCTTTGAAAGAATATCTTCAGACAGCTAAAAATGTATTTATAAAACTTTATTTTCACAATCTCCTAAGTGTTGATATGTGTAGTAACCGTAGTTTTAGAGTTATACTTGGTGTGGTAGGTAGTCTTTTGTGGACCAGAAAATTATGTTCTTAAATTGGTTCATTCCTGTGGGTGTGGGACCCTTTGATTAGATTGGATTCAGTTGATGGCCATTTGCTTGGATTGTTTCAGTGGGGCATACCCCAGGGTGGGTCTTGGTCCTCTTGCTCGAGTCCTTTATAAACGGGAGAGAGGAGGCTGCAGAAACAGAGGAAAAACTCCTAGAAGCTGAGAGGAACTGCTGAAGCCCAGAAGCTGAAAGCAGTGAGGCACAGAGGAGAGGGGAGAGATAAACAGATGCTGCCATGTGCTTGATCCCCCACGGCTGCAGCTCAGAGAGAAAGTATCTCTTGATGATACCTTGATTTGGACACCTTTACAGCCTCCAAACTGTAACCCTTGTAAATTAATAAATCCCCATTGTAAAAGCCAACCCATTTCTGGTATATTGCCTTGGCAGCCTTTAGCAAACTAAAACACTCACAGAAGGCAGTAATTTAATCTCAGAGGGACCTTTCTGTATATCTAGTGATCATTTCTGTTTTTGCCCAGAAGAGATGGAAGGGGAATGGGAGGGAAGTGGTTAGCAAGAGAATGATGAAAGTAACAAGGAATTGAGGGACCAAAGAGAGACAGAAAAAGAGGGGAAGGGACTTATAGGGATAAGATAAGAGGGATAGAGTAAGGTAAATTAAGCTACACTGGGCATAACACTATATTCATCTAGTAAATTAAAATATTGATTTTTGAATAATTTTAAAAATCTCAAAATAGAAAAGGGGAGAAAATAAAGAAGAATGCAAGAAGACATGGTAAATGGAGTTGGGAGAGAATAGTAAAGACAAATTTTGTTTACTTCACCATTTTGCTCCACAAGTCAGCAGTACTTCCTAGATTTTTATGTCAACCCAGTAGTTCACCAAAGCCACAGGTGAATTGCTGTGTTTCCCTTGTAGGTAGGGTTCAAAGGTCAGAACATCAGCTCTTCTCTGACTTGGCAGGATTTGTTTGTTTTCCATCCTACCACTTAAAGCCCTCCAAAACCTATTCAACCCACACTAGAAAGTATGTTTCTCCTACTGGAAAAAATTCAGGTCCCTTTGTAAAATTGCTAATTCAGCAGGGAAGCTTCTGCTTTACAAAGCAGAGTTCTTTGTACCAGAGTATTAGTTATGGATTGTTCACTGGTGCTACTGTATTTCTCATTATTTGTTGTGACAGAAGGTAAGCCCTTTAACGACAGGGTTCATCTGCTACCTTCAACACTATATCCTCTCCAGTACTGTCAATAGTGTCTGGTACATGGCAAATGCTCAATAAATACTTACTGTTGGTGTTGTTAGGAACAGTGAAGCATACAAAAAGTCACAGCCATAGATTATTGGCAATTAAAATGATAAGTTTTGCTGTACTTTTAAAATACAGAAGAGCATTACCCTCCATTTAACTTCTCAGTTGCCAAGTGCTGAGAGATTGCCCCTTGCTTTCAATATTACTTAGGTTTTCTTCTAACATATCTCATTCTTACTTCCATTTCTTTAAACAAACAAACAATGTGCCCTTAATTCCAATTTATGATGGCCAAGGAATTGACTTTAAATATTTTCTTTGACTCATTATTAGATTTCCCCCCTGTTCCTGTCTATAACATTATTTTTAAAAATCGTTTCTGAGAGATTTCTTTCCTAGAACTAGACAAACCCCTCCATTGTTTCTTCTCTCTTCTTTGGAGTTATTGTACTTTCTTTCCTAGGTGTTTGTTCAGCTATTTCTTTTCTTCTTTTCTTTCCATTTTCCCTTTCCCATTTTTTTAAAAAGTGCTTACACCTCAGCTATTCCTCAGGTTGTATTTAGGTCAGGCACAAGCATCTCTACATTTTCCTACTGTCAAAAAGATTAATGTTGAAAATGGCTTTGGTTGGAAAAGGTTAAAGCAGGCTGTGATAAATGAGGTGGTAGGTTTACCAGGATGAGTCAGCTTGAAGTAAACAGAAGACAAAGCAAGATTAGCCAGAGAATCTGGAGACTTTCTTTTCTTATTATCTGGAGATGCCATCTTGGAGTTTATCTGTTTGGACAGCTTGGTTTTTATTCTCCTGGTTAGTGCTACATAGGAATGGTAATAGCAAGGTCCAGCTTTTATATAGGTCACAGGTTTATGTGTTAATTTGTGAAGTTATAAATCAAGAGATTTCCTTGGGGCTCTGTTTTGGTGGAATAAAGCAAAGTTTAATAATCAAGATTCTAATTTAATTCCTTTCTTTCTTCTTCTGCCCTAATACTTGTAATAGCATTATAAAACACGACTCCTTTCCAGAGGCTTCTGAAATCCTTTGATATAAATTAAAGTTGACATTATTAAGTTGAATATTATGTAGAGTAAAGCATATTTACACGTTGATCTGAAAATATGTAAAATTAAAATACTGTGATTCAGATACACATCCATGTTGGAACACATCATGTATCCCTGATCTCCCACTTGTCTCCCAGATCATGGCATTCTATTCTTGCCTTCTTACCTTTTCACAACATTTACATGCCCTGGTATATGGAATATCCAGCTCCTTTCTATAACCAGCAATCGTTTTTTAAAGCCAAACTGAAGTCTGTCTTCCCTCATAACACCTAACCCTAGGACCCCAAGTCAATGTGAAACCTCTTCCTTCTTTGATATTTTTAGCTTTTATTCTTGTCATACCATTTAGAATCTGATTGATTATACATTGTGCATTGATTATACACTAGTGAGGACGAATTTAGTGCCATGGTTAGGAGTGTGGGCTTTGTGGTCAACCAAACCTGGTGAGACTATTGATACTGCGTTGGGTACCCCAGGTTCTTCTTCTAAAATGTTAGGAAAATAATACCTAACTTAGGGTCAGTTTTAAGAAACAGTATACAAAGTATAAAATACATGTATGTCTTTAAAGTATGTAAAGGAATCAGTATATAAAGGCTTAGCACAGTCCCCATGTTATTAATATAAATGGTTATTTTTATAGTTATTTTGTGTTATTCTCTTAAGCCATCTTCTCAAATGGCTTATAAGCTCCATGAGGATACTCTATTTTATATATTTTTGTACCGCTCATTGGTCTACCATTGCTCTGAACACATAGGATGAAATATTTTTGGACATAAGTAGGCCAGTAGTTGGTGGTCTGTGTCACAAAAAGAATATGTTGATCTCTCTTGAGGAGGGATGCATTCACAGCATTTGGCTCTAATGGGTTTCTAAGGTGGTGCCTCTAGATGGGTAGTGAAGTTATGTTCCTGAGTGTTTGTGCCATGGCAATCTGTGGTAAATAGGGTCCTAGCTTGATGTTCTGGTTAAAACCCGATAATGAATTATGTCCTATGAACCTAAACTTCCTTTGTGGTTCTAGGTGGTGTCATAAGCACAATATAGCCCTATCTCTAGTGATGATTTTCAGGAGTAAACAGTTGCTCCTTCTTTTATTGAACTGTGTGAGTTACCTCCTTTAGATAACTCCTAGAACAGGTGAGTACATAATATCTTGTAGGATAGGAATTGAATTTATGATGTACCCTTATCAATGAAGAAAGATAGAAATATATTAGATGAATTTATTTCATAAGAATGACTGCAAGTTAACATCCTTGAATCGACAAATAAAATACTGGATGGAGGTTGACTGACCATGTATAAAATAATCCTAGGTTTATGCTGCACCACAAGAATTGCAAGGGCATAAGGCAACAATGTAGAGCTCTTGGGAAAACAATGCTTAGCACAACAAAACTGAATAGCTCTGGATTTGTTGTTGTTACATGATAACTTGTAGGGAGAGGAAGTTGATGAATTCCAGTAATAACCTTCAACCATATAAAGACTTACAGCAAGGAAATTATTAGGGAACAGCTAGGATAAGGAGATATGTGATGATACTGCCCTGGGAGTTGCTTATCTGTAAGAACAGTTTAAGATAGAACTAACTTCCCGTCGGGGTTAAATTAACACTAAAATGCAAGTTGTGAGATATATTTTACTTAAGGCTTTTAAAAATAAAGTGCATATACATCTGGGATTATTTCGACTCAGTCTGAGGAAGAGTGTAATTGGGGCTGGACTGAATTAACACCAAGGGTAGGTACTAAGCGTCTTGACCAATGGCTCTTTAAGCAATAGATTCACTTCAAGGTCTTTGTTATATGGAATATGCTAATTGTTCAGTTGGAAGAGTATCCTTTCCTTCCTGTTCTATAATTAATCCAGCTATCTTGAAAGAGTTCTTATTGAATTATTCCTTTTAAGAGTAAGCAACCAAATACTACTATATTAAAATATTCATAGATGGTTCTCTGTTTCTTATTTCCCCAATCAATTTAAATGATTATTTATGCCATTTATAAACTTGTTTCTGAAGATCTCAAAGCATTTTAGACTTCATTTAAAAATTAATTGCAAAGGTATTTAAAACATGTTGAATTATAAGACAGTGTACTACACCAAAATTCAGACCAACCTAAACAGATATTTTGTTCTACCCATTATATATTCAGTTGCATTTCTATTCAATTGCATGTAGTACATGGCATTGCGCTTATTCTTCAGTTTTTCAATACAGAGAGACAAAGAGGTTGGGTATATTGTTCAAGGTCATTCTGAGCCAGGAGCAGATTCAGATTTAATATTCATGTTTCCTAATTTCTAGCCTATTGTAATAGCCATCTGACCATTTTCACTACTTCATAAACTGCAGATCTTTATAGGGTGATTTCTTTTTTCTATATTTATTGTCTGAAGTAAAAATCTTATGGATTTTTATGTAAGAACCTCATTCTTTATTTTAAAGATGAATAATCAAAATGATGTTCTCCTTTTATAATTTGATTTCCACATTAGATACAGTTAATGGTAATGACAACTAGGTGTCTTTTTAAAAAATTAACAAAGTATAAATATTATAGAGACTTTTTTTTTTTTTAAGTACAAAGGTTTGATATTCTGTTTCTGTCTGTTGACTCTAGGGTTCAGTTTATAGGTGGTGCTTGGTAGAAAGCTGTTGAATCAAGTATATACTAGCTGATTTTCATGCACCGAAAAGATTTATTAATTTTTTTACAAGGTTGTTTGCTAAACAATAGTTTGCCTTGTGATCATCTTATAACTACTTTATAATGGGGAATGTTTATTGAAACAGTTAATGCTTTGTTATAGGTTGTTTCCAAAATTTACAGTGCTGATAGGAATTACAGGGATGATAAAATCTCTAGTATTTGCATCATCAATGTGGTGTTTATTTGTGCATGCCGCATATTGACATGTCTGAGTCTATAAGGTTGTCAGTAAAATTGATATTGATGAAAAATTAAAGTTTTAAAAGAGTTAACTATGAAAATGATATCTCTTCTAGTCTGTTTTGTAGCTTGAAAATTATCTGTACGTAAAAAGAGGATGACCTATTGCTGCTAAAATTATGACCTCTGGTAGGTTAAGATGCAAACTAAAGAGGATATATAAGAAACACAGACTCTTAAACTAAGAAGAGTCTTTAGAATTCATCCCACCCAACCCTTAGAAACTAGGAAATTGGGGCCCAAGGAGATTAAATATCTTATACAATGCTAGTGGCAGAGCTGGGAAAGTAGCAGAAAGTGACATTTTCTTTTGTTATTTGGTTCTTTTGTGAGCCCTTTACTATAAGTCAGTGGTTTGCATATGGACCTTTTGGTATCTCTGATTTATATTCTGAAGCTGTGAGCAGAAATACAGATATGAAAGGCATGCCTCTCTAGTTTGAAAAGCTGCATGATCCTGGAGACTGGGGTGGTTGCAGAAATCCCTTCTACTGTCAAAACAAAGCCAAAACAGCCAATTTATTTCATAGGGATTCATGGACTATGAATCTGGGGTTGGAGGAAGCTACCCCATTCTCCGTTCTCTCCAGAAAGTCATACTTCTGCTGGCTCCTGCCTCTTGAGGAGCATTTCCTCTGCTGCAATCTCTGACAAGCACTCAAGCTGTGATACTCTGTCCTTGATCCTGGGGCAAATCGAATGGAGATGTCTCTCCTAGTCCCTTGAGAGCCTGAAAATTTGAGTGCCCTGCTTGAGGAACCTCTGTTCTCTCCTTCCTCCAATAAAGGACCTGGGTGTAATCTTCCCTAAAATTCAAGTCCCCAGCCCCTTCTCCATCACCAGTTTCCCTACTTAAAGAGAAAGGAGGGGACACCTTTGATTGTTCACAGAAATGTACAACAAAAAACGGCAGTGGAGATGTAGCATATTGGCCTTTTCAGTGAAGCCCATTACTTTCTGATTACGCTGGTACTCCAATTGTTGTTTTTGATCTTTCTGGGTGGATCCCAGGAATTTGGATCAGAGTAAAATTCTTTGCCAGGATGAAGTGAGGACCAGCAAGGATATGGAGTTCCTTGATGCTTGAAGTTTGATGCTTTGTTGTGGAGTCATCCAGGGGATTGGGTTTCATATCAAACTGCAGGAACAACGAAGACCCTTTTAACACACACACACACACACTCACACACACACACACGCATGCACACACACAGAACTAGAAGTTGAGGTGCCGGTAAATGGAAATCATTCAATAGTGCCAGTTTTTTTAAAAAGACATTTAAAAAGCAAATAAAATTGCCATATTTTAGAATAGGAAGGAATTGTATACATCATCTGGTTCAACCACTTCAATACATGGATACGCAAATAATATCGAAAACAATAATTTTGTTCTTTACTGATATAATGAAATTTGATTTCTTTGAGAATTTCTAGATCCTGCCTCCTCTAAACAAGTTCCTTCTAGACCAGTGTTTCTCAAACATTAATGTGTATACAGATCACCGGGGGATATTGTTAAACTACAAATTCTGACTCAGTAGGTCAAGAATGAGGCTGGAGAGTCAAACAAACTCTCAGATGCTGCTGCTGCTGCTGGTCCATAGGCCATACTTTCAGTTTAAACAATAAACTGTAGGAGAGCATTGTTTCCTGTTTATCTCCAGAGCCCTAAAAAGTCCCTGGAATGTAATAGGCACTTAGTAAATATTTGCTTTTGAATTTGAGGGATCATCCAAGGTATGTGTCTATGTGTAGAACATAGATAATATTGCTATCCTTATTATAATATCCTTTGTAATGAATTCTCTAGTTTACTTTTATGCTTCTTTGTCATGTGAAAGGACAGGTTTCTGCACATGTGTTTTTGTAGATTACATATTTAGCAGTTGTAGAAGGAAGGTATTCTTTGCATAATGCCTTGCCACAAGTGAAAGAGAATAGGAAAAATATGTGAGAGCAGCTGAGTCTAAAGAAGCTGAAGAGGAATAAGAATGCAGCATTTTAATCCTTCAGAATCCACCATGACTTGGCCAAACTAACCCTGGGGCCAGCTGTTAGTGACTCAGCAGCACTTGTTCCAGAAAAGCAAGCCCAGTCACACACTTACTGTTATCATCTCTTATAGATTCTTACTAACTTTTTGTATCCATGCTGTGTATCACTACTTGCCTGCATGATCAGAAAACATCCCAATGATTGTTACCATGTCCTTGTCAGGTGAAAAGATTACTGCCACAACTAAAGCTCCCAGTGTTAATAGTAGTGCCGGGTGCAAGCCAACAGCGCTACTGGCTAAAATTCAAAGGAAGTGTTGAGGCTGCTTAGATGAGACCAACAGTTCTGCAGAGCTTTAAACATGCACACACCAATCATGCAGCCTTTTGTAGATGTTAAACTATTTATTTGATTGGAGCTGGTTGTCTGAGGGCTAATTTAATATGTAATGAGAAGTTTAGTTTGTTCCTTTATTTTTTTTTTTCTGATATACCATATTTGGACAGTTTCAAGTTTTGCTATTTAGGAGGAAGCTAATCAGCTTTTATATTATATCTCATGTTCCAAATGTGACAGCAATAGAAACAGTTATGCTGAAACACCTTTGATAAGGGGAAATGTCACCAGAAGATGGAGCAGTGTTGCTGGCTCCCTTCACATTTTGTTCATAATTTAGAAGGGTTTGTAAATGTGTAGGTTTACTTCCATACATTCTGTTTTCAAATGACAAAAAATTTAAATTAATATAATTAATATTCTTCAAATTCAGTATTGCATTTTAAATGGTGTATCTTTGGAATTTTTACAGTGTAAATAGCTTTTCCTTCTTTTATGGGCAACTGAACCTTGTACTTACTGACAAAATTAACTATATTTTGCTTTAACATTTTTAGTATCGCTTACGGAATTTTAGAAAATGGAGCAACATGCCACAATATATACCTGTAATGCACAGTGCATTCCTTTCTTTAACTGTGTTTTCATGAATCCAATGTTTTCCTCTTTTTTTCTACTGTAGCACAAAGCATTAATACCTATTATTTTTCTATATTAAATGCTGCTCATATTATTTTGGCATCTGGTAGGGCCATAGTTAGGTATTTGTCACCAACTCCATTATAAAACCTTTGTTCCAAAAGAGCTGTCTGAGCCTATTAAATATGTACACAATTAAGTAGGTAATGATCTGTGGCTGCATCCATACAGCATTAACAGCTGACCTGTAGCTGCTTTTCCAAATGTGGTGCTGATTGTTGATAGGAAGTACTTACATTATGGGATGAAACTGTTTTGATTATTTTGAGGGCTCTTTTGGTGCTCTGAAGTTTAATTTAAGGTACATATTTTGCTTTCCCTAACAGATTGCTTAATGAAGAAATTATAGTATTTTTTGCACTCTGATTTAGACATTGGTATTTATCTCTACCATCCAACCCTTGAGAGTTACTGAAGCTCTTTTTTCTTTTTAAAAAAAATATATTTTAAAAGATGCTTAGATTACATAAATGTTACACAAAAATTACAGGGATTCCTATGTTCCCCCCCTCCCACACCTCCCATAACATCCCACATAAACATCTTTCATTATTGTGGCACATCACCTGCAATGGATATATACATCCTGGGGCTTTGCCACTAAGTATGGACCATAGTTCACATTGAAGACCACACTCTCTCCCACACAGTTCTGCATGATATATGCTGATGTAAAATGACCTATATCTGTCGTTGTAATGTCACTCAGGATAATTCCCAAGTCCTGAAAAAGCCC